>JAVJIF010034563.1:0-60509 GCA_038442645.1 Agave tequilana
TAATAGATCAGGAGTGGTGGTTGTTGGCCCAAGGTTACAATCACCCTTGTTTAGTATATTTGATGATTACAAAACATATTAGTTATTTGTACTAATAACAATTGTTGTTTAAGTGTGTTTCAGGTTTATCATCACACTAGAAGTACTCTCACTCAAATACAGGTTCTTGGACTCAAGACAATTCTATTGGGCTCAAGTTGCAAATATTGAAGATCAAGTGAAGATAGCCCACCTTGAAGAATAGCCTTGAAGTCTTTTAGCAAGTTGTAAGTTTAGAATGTTAAAGTTTGAATATAGGAAATTTGGCTCTAGGATTTGCACACACACTTGTTTCATGTATTTCCTATGTTTTGAAAACTTGTTTAAAACATGTACCAAAGCTTTAGTTTATGCCTTAGTTTATATATACATGTACCAAAGCTTTATATCTTGAAAAACTTGTTTAAAACATGTATATAAACTATTTTCTGCATAATACTTAGCTATAGGTATTTTTCAAAATGTTTTCACAAAAAATTCCCTCTTCAAAACAGCCCAGTTTTCAGCCTCAGGCAACATCGGTCGACCGGCCCCGTCGACCGGCATTGTGCCTGGACATGCACTGTTTGTGCATGTCCGTCGGTCGACCGGACCGTTCGACCGACAGAGAGCCTTCTGCTCTCGGGAAATTTCGGTCGACCGGACCGGTCGACCGAAGAAGGAAACTGTGTTTCCCTCCTTTTTGGTCGGTCGACCGGACCGGTCGACCGGGGAGCCAACGGCTATATCAGCTAGGCTGGCGGTCGACCGGACCGGTCGACCGCCAAGTCTGCAACACAGCAACGGCTCTTTCCTCTTTGGGATTTTCTGAAAAACTGTTTCTTTTTCTGTTTTAGCAGATTTTTGGAGAGTGGTTGGGGAGCTTTTGCAGGTTGAATTAGGTGAAAAAAAATTGTTTTTAACCTATTTTCTAACCCTATAAATAGAGGAGAAGTCTCTCTTGCTCATTACTTAGAAAAATCCTCAAGTTTTGTTGTTTTCAAAAGAGAAAAGAAAAATTGTTTTAAGCCTTCAATTCCTACTCTTTCAAGATTGTTTTTCAGTTGTGTTTGATTCTCTATATCACTCTACAACTGAAGTTTTCTCACCACACTTCATAGAGCCAAAAATTCTATACTCATTCTATAGTGAAGTTGTAATTGAAGTGAGAGTGTTTGTAAAAGAAATTGAGAAAAGTGTAGTGATCAAGTTGTGATCACTTTGTTCTTGTAATTCCTTCTTGTGGAGCAACCTCTTCGGTAGAGGTCCTTTGTACTCGGTGGAGCTCGGTGCTCGGTCTTCGGTAGACCCAATTGTAAAGGCATCCTCGGTGGATAGTGGAAACCCTTCACGGAGGTGAAGGCGGGGACTAGAGCAAGTGTGCTCGAACCTCGAAACAAATCATCTTGTTTGCGATTGCCTTTGCGTTCTTCTTGCTTTTAATTTCTATTGCTTTATATTGCCTTGAATTAATTGCTTGAGAACTAACCCTCTACTTGTGGAATCTTGTGTTGTTTACCTTACTTGCTATACTTGTTGTTTTACATTGTGAGCATTTCATCTTCATCATCATACTTGGCATTGATCGATCACACCTCAATACAACACGGTTGCATTACGCACCTCTAACCCATTTAAGGGGAATTGGGAGGAAGGAGTTCAGAACCTCGCAAGGGGTATTCGGCTCTTAGTCGTGTTTTGAGAGATCGTTACATCACTCATTTAATTAAAGTTTAAAAAGATCACTAGATTAGCATTCACACCTATTCACCCCCCCTCTAGGTGTTTTTAATTGGTATCAGAGCTTGGACTCTAGGATTTGGTTTAACAACCTTAGAGAAGATCCTAATTTGCTAATCATTTCATTCATATTCATATAGTAAAATGGCCGATGGAATTAAGACCCCTCTTAAGTTTGATGGACTTAACTTTCCCATATGGAAGGTTAAGATGACCGTGTTTTTGCAATCTCTAGGTAGCCGAGTTGCAAAGGCCGTGACTAAGTCCTTTAGTGTACCCCCCCGTGACGAATCCACTTGGTCCGAAATAGAGACTAAGGAATTCGATGCCAATGCCAAAGCTCACTATGCACTTCTACAAGCCCTAAATGATGATGACATAGCTAGGGTTATACATTGCAAATCCGCATTTGAGATTTGGTCACACTTGATAGTCACTCATGAGGGGACCTCACAAGTTAAGAAGGCTAAGATTGACCTTCTTCGGTCTCAATATGAAACATTTAGCATGCAAGACAATGAAACCATAGATGATATGGTTACAAGGTTTACCAAGATTACTAATGGACTCTCTTCTTTAGGTGAAGATATCAACAATGATCAAAGAGTAAGGAAGATCATCCGGGCTCTTCCTCCTTCATGGGAAGTTAAAGCAACAACCTTGAAGGAACTCAACGACAATGAAGAGATGGAGCTTATAGGTCTCATTGGGAACCTCAAAACCCATGAGATGGAAAGGAAAGCAAGAGAGGACATGGCTCCTACCAAGAAGAAGACTATTGCCTTCAAGTGTCAATCATCACACTCCGACGAAGATGATGAAGAAGAAGATGACGAAGAGCTCTCACTTCTAGTCAAAAATGTTCGGAGGATGTACAACAAGGCAAAGTTTCAAGGTAGAAGGAGATGGCAAGGAGGCAAAGAAGAAAGGAAGATTGTGTGCTTCAATTGCCAAAAACCGGGACACATAGTTGCGGAGTGTCCGGACAAAGCAAAGCCCTCCACATCAAAGAAGCCATACAAGAAGAAGGCTATGAAGGCAACTTGGGATTCGGAGACCGAATCCGAAGAGGAGATAGACACCGCCAACATGTGCTTCATGGCTAATGAAGGCACAAGCAAGGTAACCTCTTCCCCTTCTCATAATGATGAACTTTCTATGGATGAGTTAGAAGAAGCTTTTGTTGAGTTGTCACAAAACTATGATTTCTAAAGAAAAAATATTTAAAAATGAAAAAGGAAAATGAATCTTTAAGTCATCAAGTTTTTACTCTTACAAAAGAAAAGGATAATTTAGTTTCCACCTTGACCACTACTAAAAATGATTTTGAAAAATATAAGACTTCTTGCAAGGGTAAGGCCCCACTAATTGACTCTAATGAAGTTTCCATGCTTAGGGAAAGATTAGACTCATTAAGTGTTGTTTTGAAAAATTGTGAATTTGATAAGAAAGGATTGAGGCTATGTTTCCTAAGAAACAAGCCCCAAAGAAAAATGCTCATGCTCATGTTCATGTTCATGCTACACAACCTAAACAACATGGCAAACCCCAAAAGCATGCTCACCTACTACACATACACATCATGCATTCATGTATAGAAAAGTGTACTCATGTTCACATTGTGGGCGGAAAGGACACTTAGCAAATTTTTGTTATGATAGACTAAGTGCATCACATCATAATGTTTGGGTTCGTAACACTAACTTTCAAGGACCCAAGAAAGTTTGGGTACCAAAGTCAACAATTATTTTAAATGATGTAGGTACTTTCCAAAGCCCAACGACGTAGAGGTTTGTGGTATCTTGATAGCGGTTGCTCAAGGCACATGACTTGGGACATCAACAACTTTGCAACCCTATCAAGATATCATGAAGGTGGCACCGTCACCTTCGGAGATGACGCCAAGGGTAAAATCATCGGTATTGGTAATGTAAAACTTGGCACCTCTCCTTTAATTGAAAATGTGGTTTTAGTTGATGGCCTCAAGCATAATCTCTTGAGTGTTAGTCAACTTTGTGATAAAGGTTTTGATGTAGTTTTTGACAATGTTGCTTGTAAAGTAATTGATAGAACTTCCAATGTTTGTGTATTTTTCGGTTTTCATGAAAGCAATGTTTATATGATTGATATGTTAAATATGTCTTGTAATATTACTTGTTTAAAAGCCCTCGATGATGACTCTTGGTTGTGGCATAGGAGATTAGGGCATATTTCTTTTGATCATATTACTAGATTAAATTCAAAGGAAATGGTGAAAGGTATTCCTTCATTGAATTTTGAAAAGGACCGAGTTTGTGACTCATGTCAATTTGGGAAACAAACTAAGTCTTCTTTCAAGTCAATTAAGGATATCATGACATCACGTCCTTTGGAATTAATCCATATGGATCTATTTGGCCCAACACAAACCAAAAGTCTAAGTGGGAATAGATTTGCTTATGTTTTGGTTGATGATTTTTCAAGATTTACATGGGTTTTCTTTCTTGAACATAAAAACCAAGCATTTTCGTATTTCCAAACTTTTAAGAAAAGAGTAGAAAAAGAAAAAGATTCTTTGATTTTGAGAATAAGAAGTGATAGAGGAGGTGAATTCATTAACCAACCCTTTACCACTTTTTGTGATGAACATGGAATAAAGCATGAACTTTCTTGTCCTAGAACTCCACAACAAAATGGAGTAGTTGAACGGAAAAATAGAACATTACAAGAGATGGCTAGGACAATGCTAAGTGAATACGGTCTACCACATTATTTGTGGGCCGAGGCCGTTAATACATCATGCTACATATCAAATCGTGTTTTCTTGTGTAAAAATACTACTAAGACTTCTTTTGAAATGTATTTTTCTAGAAAACCTAATGTTTCCTATTTTAAAGTTTTTGGTTGCAAATGCTTTGTTTTAAACACAAAAGATAATTTAGGAAAGTTTGATGCTAGATCTTATGAGGCTATTTTTGTAGGTTACTCAAACACTAGTAAGGCTTATAGAGTTTTCATTAGATCATCTTTGACTATTGAAGAGTCTATTCATGTTAAGTTTGAGGAATCTAACAAGTTTGTTAAGAATGTTGTAGAAATAGATGCCTTGCATGAAGGCTTGGAGAAAGTCACCTTGGAGGATGCTTCTACCATGGGAGACAAGCCAAAGGATGATGATGGAAGTGAAGCCAAAGTGGAAGAGGCCCAAGGAAATGAACATCAAACAAATGAGGTGGAGCCTACTCAACCACTACCTAAGGATTGGAGATTCACCCTCATCATCCCAAGGACCTCGTCATAGGTGAAGTATCAAAAGGGGTAACTACTCGTTCTAAAATTCAAGATTTTTGTGGCCACTTTGCATTTATTTCACACATTGAACCCAAAAATGTCCTCGAGGCCGAGGCCGATTCATATTGGTTGCTAGCTATGCAAGAAGAGCTCAATCAATTTGAGCGCAACCAAGTATGGCACCTTGTTCCTAGGCCCCACGATAGACCAACAATTGGTACTAAGTGGATCTTTAAGAACAAGTTGGATGAATCGGGTAATGTAGTTAGAAACAAGGCTAGGTTAGTTGCCCAAGGTTACACTCAAATCGAAGGGATCGATTTTGAAGAAACCTTTGTACCCGTAGCACGGCTTGAAGCCATACGGATGACACTATCATTTGCCTCATATAAAGATTTCAAATTGTTTCAAATGGATGTTAAAAGTGCTTTTCTAAATGGTTTTATTGAAGAGGAAGTGTATGTTGAACAACCCCCCGGGTTTGTTGATCCTACACATCCGGATTTTGTTTTTAAATTAGACAAAGCTCTTTATGGTTTAAAACAAGCCCCTAGGGCTTGGTATGAAAGATTGTCTTCATTTTTGATTTCCAATGGTTTTAAGAAAGGTAAAATTGACACAACATTGTTTACAAAACATGTAGAAAAAGATATTCTTATTGTGCAAATTTATGTAGATGATATTATTTTTGGTTCTACTAATGAATCTCTTTGCAAAGCTTTTGAGTCATGCATGAAGAATGAATTTGAAATGTCTATGATGGGGGAACTCAACTATTTCCTTGGACTCCAAATCAAGCAAAGGAAGGATGGGATCTTCATAAATCAAGCCAAGTACACAAAGGAACTAATCAAAAGATTCGGGCTTGAAGGATCAAAAGTAAGCAAAACTCCCATGGCAACAACTACCAAGCTTGACAAGGATGAACAAGGTAAAAGTGTAGACATTAAACTTTATAGAAGCATGATTGGTAGTTTGCTTTATTTGACGGCTAGTAGGCCGGATATCATGTTTTCCGTTTGTTTATGTGCACGTTTTCAATCATGTCCTAAGGAATCACACTTAATAGCGGTAAAACGCATAATTAGGTATCTTAAGGGCACAATTGAATTGGGTTTGTGGTATCCTAAAACCGGATTATTTGAAATGAAGAGTTTTTCGGATGCCGACTATGCGGGTTGTAGGGTAGATAGGAAGAGCACAAGTGAAACATGTCAATTCTTAGGTAATTGTCTTGTATCTTGGTCTTCCAAAAAGCAAAATTCGGTAGCCCTATCAACCGCCGAGGCGGAGTATGTTGCGGCCGGAGCTTGTTGTGCACAAGTTCTTTGGATGAAACATACTCTCCTTGACTATGATTTACATTTTGATCATGTTAAGATTTTTTGTGATAATACTAGTACAATTCACATGACCAAAAATGCTAATCAACATAGTAAAACCAAGCACATTGATATTAGGTATCATTTTCTTAGAGATCACTTTGAAAAAGGTGATATTGATATTGACTATGTTTCTACCGATTTTCAACTTGCCGATATTTTCACTAAACCTTTAGATTATGCAAGATTCTCCTTTATTTGTGGTGAGTTGAATGTATGTATGATTGATTCTTAAAATGTTTTTGTTTTGATATGTTTGTGTTTTGATCTGTTTTAAACCCTTTTTGATGTATGACAAAAAGGGGAGAAATATATAAGTTTGGAGAAAAAGAATATAAGTTGATTAAAATTGTTGGGAGAAAAATATACTAGTTTGAATATACTTAGATTTTTGAAAATAATAAATTTGTTCATTATTTGGTTTTCCTTGACAAAATTTATGGTGATGACTTTTTCAAATGCTTTATGTATGATTTCATAGTTTTTCATATTCATGATAGATACATAGCATTGTTTGAGGGGGAGCTTTCCAAGCTTTTTCCTCTCTTTATTTGTTTAATAGCTATATGTTTTGTCATCATCAAAAAGGGGGAGATTGTTGGCCCAAGGTTACAATCACCCTTGTTTAGTATATTTTGATGATTACAAAACATATTAGTTATTTGTACTAATAACAATTGTTGTTTAAGTGTGTTTCAGGTTTATCATCACACTAGAAGTACTCTCACTCAAATACAAGGTTCTTGGACTCAAGACAATTCTATTTGGGCTCAAGTTGCAAATATTGAAGATCAAGTGAAGATAGCCCACCTTGAAGAATAGCCTTGAAGTCTTTTAGCAAGTTTGTAAGTTTAGAATGTTAAAGTTTGAATATAGGAAATTTGGCTCTAGGATTTGCACACACACTTGTTTCATGTATTTCCTATGTTTTGAAAAACTTGTTTAAAAACATGTACCAAAGCTTTAGTTTATGCCTTAGTTTATATATACATGTACCAAAGCTTTATATCTTGAAAAACTTGTTTAAAACATGTATATAAACTATTTTCTGCATAATACTTAGCTATAGGTATTTTTCAAGATGTTTTCACAAAAATTCCCTCTTCAAAACAGCCCAGTTTTCAGCCTCAGGCAACATCGGTCGACCGGCCCGGTCGACCGGCGTTGTGCCTGGACATGCACTGTTTGTGCATGTCCGTCGGTCGACCGGACCGGTCGACCGACAGAGAGCCTTCTGCTCTCGGGAAATTTCGGTCGACCGGACCGGTCGACCGGAAGAAGGAAACTGTGTTTCCTCCTTTTTGGTCGGTCGACCGGACCGGTCGACCGGGAGCCAACGGCTATATCCAGCTAGGCTGGCGGTCGACCGGACCGGTCGACCGCCAAGCCTGCAATACAGCAACGGCTCTTTCCTCTTTGGGATTTTCTGAAAAACTGTTTCTTTTTCTGTTTTAGCAGATTTTTGGAGAGTGGTTGGGGAGCTTTTGCAGGTTGAATTAGGTGAAAAGAAATTGTTTTTAACCTATTTTCTAACCCTATAAATAGAGGAGAAGTCTCTCTTGCTCATTACTTAGAAAAATCCTCAAGTTTTGTTGTTTTCAAAAGAGAAAAGAAAAATTGTTTTAAGCCTTCAATTCCTACTCTTTCAAGATTGTTTTTCAGTTGTGTTTGATTCTCTATATCACTCTACAACTGAAGTTTTCTCACCACACTTCATAGAGCCAAAAATTCTATACTCATTCTATAGTGAAGTTGTAATTGAAGTGAGAGTGTTTGTAAAAGAAATTGAGAAAAGTGTAGTGATCAAGTTGTGATCACTTTGTTCTTGTAATTCCTTCTTGTGGAGCAACCTCTTCGGTAGAGGTCCTTTGTACTCGGTGGAGCTCGGTGCTCGGTCTTCGGTAGACCCAATTGTAAAGGCATCCTCGGTGGATAGTGGAAACCCTTCACGGAGGTGAAGGCGGGGACTAGAGCAAGTGTGCTCGAACCTCGAAACAAATCATCTTGTTTGCGATTGCCTTTGCGTTCTTCTTGCTTTTAATTTCTATTGCTTTATATTGCCTTGAATTAATTGCTTGAGAACTAACCCTCTACTTGTGGAATCTTGTGTTGTTTACCTTACTTGCTATACTTGTTGTTTTACATTGTGAGCATTTCATCTTCATCATCATACTTGGCATTGATCGATCACACCTCAATACAACACGGTTGCATTACGCACCTCTAACCCATTTAAGGGGAATTGGGAGGAAGGAGTTCAGAACCTCGTAAGGGGTATTCGGCTCTTAGTCGTGTTTTGAGAGATCGTTGCATCACTCATTTAATTAAAGTTTAAAAAGATCACTAGATTAGCATTCACACCTATTCACCCCCCCTCTAGGTGTTTTTCAGTGGTACCGTTCAATAATCAGTATATGTTCTGTAATAAGTATATGAGATGTCAATGTCATATTGATGTTAGGTGCAATGTCAGTACAGTGGTCTGTATCAGTAATAGTCGTCAGTATCAGTAACAAACGTTAGGTCAGATAACCCATGTCAAATATAAGTAGCAATATCAGTATCAATATCCCGTATATAGTATAAAAGCAGCACTACAGTTATGCACATGCAAGCGGAGCAAAGCAGTGCTGGGGGCACAAACAGCGAACAGTATTTAATCACTAAAGTATTAGGCGTAGCTACAGGAAGGACTCGGCTTAGTCTGCGAGTCTGAAATCCGGCTGAGTTCCGCCCTAGCGAGTCTAGTGAGTAAAGCACTGAGCGCTAAATACTCGAACTAAGCGAAGCTAGCAGACCTGACAGTCTAACCGCCCTGAGAGCTATAATAATAGACCATAAGGTCTAATAGGGCCAGAAGGCCAAGTGGGTACATGTAGAAAATAATGTTAGTACCACACACAATCACGTATATTAAATATAATAATTAACAGTCCACAGTACAAATCTCCAATGCTGTGTAGCCGGTGCACTCCGCTAGGCTACCACTAAACCCATAAGGTATAGGCTTCGTAAATTCCATTGGATATCCTGCAGAGTAATCTCCCAGACAATAATCCTGAAGGACCATTCGCCCGCGGGTCTTCTCCTACAACCTGCACCCCTGTTAATCCCAAAATACAATAATTCTAGAAAATACATATTAATTCCAAAAAAATATAGGAAATACACAAAAATACGCAGAAAATTCTTAAATACACCGAAAATTTCTAAAAAACACAAAATTCTATAAATGCAGAAAGATTCCTAAAAATATACATATAATTCCTAAAATACAGGAAAATCCTCAAAATGCCCAGATAATTTCTAAAAATTACAAAAAATTTCTAGAAATGCTCAATACATAAATATGCATGTACGTATACAATTATACATGTACATATGTGTATGTGCACAAATGCAATAAGGAAAGAGTACTCGCCTATATCGGGATAATACCCGATACCACGTGCACGTAGGAGGGTGTGGAAGTGTGTGGGTGTGCGTGTGTAGACCCTAGAGCTGGCTGAACCCTAGAGAGAGAAAGGGAGTGTTAGAAAGAGGTTTTAGAGAGAGAAACCTAGAGAGAAACTAGGGTTTGGAGTTTCCTAGAGAGAAAGGTGTTTGGGAATGTGGTTAGTGGTGGAGGGTGGAAGAGTAGGTAGAGAAGGTCCTGGTGGCTGGCAGCCTGAAGGAGGGTGAGGGAGGAGAGAGAAATTCTAGAAAGAATTTAGAGAGAGGAGAGAGAAAGTAGGTTTTTGGGGCTTTTTAGAGAGACAAAAAATTAGAGAAAACTATAGGAGTTATGCTTAAGCCTAGGGAAGATTCTATAGTGGTGAGAAAGTAGCCATGGAGTTATAAAATTTTTGTAAGATTTTTAGAGTGAGAAAATGAGTGTTCTAGAGAGAGAAAAGAGTTTTTTGGCCACTTTTAAAAGGAGAATGAGTTTGAAAAAATTAGATTTGATTTAGAGAGATAGAGGAGAGGTTACAGTGGTAGTGGAGTTGTTGTAAGAGGTGGTGGTAGGGTATTATAATTTTTAGTGAATTTTAGAGGGGTTTTTTGATATTTTTCTAGAGAGAGAAAGGTGGAGGGAGAGAGGGAGGAGGTCAGCCATGGCCTGCAGGTGAGGGAGAAGATAACGAAGGGGGAGAAGCTTATAGGAGAAGCCAAATCCTTGGCTTCTTGAAGAAACCAAGGAATATTCTAAAAAAATGGAGAAAAGAAAAGAAAAGAAAATAAAATTAAAAAGGAAAAGAATTGAAAATGCAAATATTGATTTGTTAGGGGTTATGTGTAAGCATTTCATGGAAAATTAATATAAAAAGAAAAATGAAGAAAATTGAAAAAGAAATGAATTTAGAGCAGAAAGAAAAGTATAATAGAAGGAGAGAGAAAAAATTTAATTAAATAATTATTTAAAAAGAAAAATTGTGAAATTTCTAGGGTAGAATATAGTGCCAGTGCAGAGTCTCGTATAAAATTTTCAGGTCAAATGGAAGAAATACATACATGAAATGGTACATACAAGTTCAAAACATGAAAAACCGTAAAAGGATATGTATTCTGGAATCAGGGTATTACATTCTTCCTAGCTCACAAAAATTACGTCCTTGATATTTTGTTAAGGAGGGAGATGAACACAAAAAGGATCAAAGTAACGATCAGAGTAAGATACAATGGTGTTGATCAAAAATAGTTACAAGTATTGTAATATATGGAGAATAATTATAAAGATTTACCGACTTGGAATAGAAATAATCGGGATAGTGGAACCTGAGAGATGGATGGATGGAAAGATTTCAGGAGTCAAAGGAAAATCATCAGGAAGGACAGATAACTTGTACTTGGAATTGGAATGTATAGCTCTGATTCTTGCTCTAGTACAAATTAATATCACATTAATCTGCCGACTGGTTGTACTGAAGGTAGAAGAGCTTTACCTAAGCTCTGATATCAACCCGTAACACCCCGTCCCACCGGGTACGTAAACGTTACCACAATGTACATACGCAAGGTGAAAATACCCTCACATACATACGCTAAGCATAACAGTACAGTCAGGAATCAGAGTACGAAAGCACATTGGTATTATACATTCCAGCATTACAGTCTAAGTATATTGTTATCACTGCATGTGATCCAATAAAACATGAATATTACATTACTGGAGCATGCAAAGGTACGAATAACAAGAGATTTACAAGATAAATCCGGTAGATGATCACGAGCTGAAAAGGGATCTCGAGAGTCGGTCAAAGAAAATAGATCAGGAGGATCTGCTATTAAGTCTCCAAGCTTCAGCCAGGTTCCGATCCTGGGACTTGCTACGCTTCCGCTGTGCACTCCGATCAGGAACAAGAAGTCCCTGATACTCCAGCTCCGTATCTGGACATACAGATCTAGGGTTGTCAGGATGCAACCCAGCGAGTACATAAGAATGCCAGGTAGCGTGCGCAAAAGCAAATACAAGTGTACAGAACATATCAGTGGATCATGTGCTCTCAAGGAAAGCATGCATTGAATAGTAAATGTAGATGGAATTAAGTGAGAGCAGATTTATGTATGCATGTATGAACACAACATGTCATATGTAAAATGTACGTGTAGGCAAAACCATATAAACTCAATCTCTGGCTCCATGAGATTAGTACGTCGAGGGGATAATCCAAACAAGGAAACCCTCTTGTATATACCATATACCTATCTTTACCATCAACTGGGCATGTACAACCAGAGTTGCTGAGAGTTGGTATATTAATGATGTTGTCATGTCATGTCAATGGAATCATGTACTGTATTGTAGTCGAGTCAATATATGTATATTAGTAGTATATGTGTCAGTCAGTATTAGGAATATCAGTATCAGGATTATCAGATATTATGTAATATCAGGAATGGAAGTTATATTTGAAATTCAAGTATATATTTTTTAAGTTATACAATAATGATTATCAGTACCGTCTGACATTTTAATCATCTCCCTACCAGTGTCGCCCATTACTGACAGTCCATAACAGAGTAATACCAGTGTATAAACCCTGATAGAACTTACTCAGATCTGCTATGGGCGTAACAGAATCCGAATAAAGGAGAGACCAAATGATACACTTTTCTAACATCATTATTGTTGGGTTGTTATATTCTTATTGTTTATCCGATCCATATATGTTGATATATGTTTCCGGGACACATACATCCACATACGAATAATTCGAGCTGGTTTGGAAACTGATAGAGAAATTAAGGTATTATGTCCATAATGGGCCCCATGCATGCCCGGAACAACAGTCTCACGACATCTGGGTTTGGCTCCTAGCACCGGCCGCTAAGCCGTCACAGAAATAGGAATGGATCATGACAAGGGTGCCAGTTCACCCCACCCGGTCTCCTTGGCCTCAAGTAGATTCGGAACAGTAGTTGCGATATCGAGCCATTATGAAGACGTACTTATTGAAGTCCATCAGTTTTTCCCGTCCCCAGTGTATGTTGAGTAAGGATGTATTTATGATAAATCGTTTATGGGGTACAACAAGAGTTCAGTATCAGTAATATCAGGAGTACAGTAGTACAATGGCGGTGTGGGATTCTAGTGGTGGCCCTCGTGTTATGCCACATGGCTTTTAGTTTCACACGTCAGGTGAGGGATTCTAGAGATGACCCATGTGTTGTTCCACGTGGCACTTAGTTCCACACACCGAATCAGCAACAACAATATCAGTAGTATAGTCCCCGTAAAGCAGTAATCATGATACATGAATCATTGTCAAGTTAGGAGTCAATTTCAGTATCATATATCAGGTATCAGTATCAGATATCCATGTCATGTCAGTAGTGTCAGGTAAATCAGTAATCATTATTATATCCAATTAGGTGTTACGGTACCAAGTCTGGAAACAGTGTAATGTAATAGATCAAGAGTGGTGGTACGTTAAATAAACAGTATATGCTCTGTAATAAGTATATGAGATGTCAATGTCATGTTGATGTTAGGTGTAATGTCAGTATCAGTAGTCTGTATCAGTAACAGACGTTAGGTCAAGTAACCGATGCCAAATATAAGTAGCAACATCAGTATCAGTATCCTGTAAATAGTATAAAAATAGCACTACAGCTATGCACATATAAGCGGAGTAAAGCAGTACTGGGGGCACAATCAGCGAACAGTATTTATTCACTAAAATACTAGGCGGAGCTACAGGAAAGACTCAGCTTAGTCTGCGAGTCTGAAATCTAGTTGTTCCGCCTTAGCGAGTCTAGTGAGTAAAGCGCTAAGCGCTAAATACGCCAACCAAGCGAAGCAGACCTGATGGTCTAACGCGCCTTGAGGGCTGTAATACTAGATCATGAAGTCTAATAGGACCAAAATGCCAAGTGGGCTCCTGCAGAAATTAATGTTAGTACCACACACAGTAACATATATTAAATATAATAATTATATTAAATATAATAATTAACAATCCACAGTACATGTCTCCAATGTTGTGTAGCCGGTCCACTCCGACAGGCTACCACTAAACCTATAAGGTTATAGGCTTCGTAAATACTATTGGATAGCCTGCAGAGTGGTCCCTCGGACGATAATCCCGAAGGACCATTCGCCCGAGCGTCTTCTCCTGCAACCTGCACCTCCGTTAGTCCCAAAATATTATAATTCCAGAAAATACATATTAATTTTAGAAAAAATACAAGAAATTCATAAAAATACACAGAAAATTTTTAAACACTCTGAAAATTTGTAGAAATACACAAAAAATTCTTTAAATACAGGAAGATTTCTAAAAATATAAAGATAATTCCTAAAATACAAGAAAATCCTAATTATGCCCACATAATTTTTTAAAATTACAGGAAATTTCTAGAAATGCCCAGGACATGAAATTTGCATGCACGTGTACAATTATATGTGTACATGTGTGTATGTGCACATGTGCAACAAGGGAAGTGTGCCCGCCTATATCGAGACAATACCCGATACCACGTGCACGTGTGCACATGCATGTAGGAGGGTGTGGAAGTGTGTGGGTGTGCAGCCCTTACAGCTGGTCGAACCCTACAGAGAGAAAAGGGAGTGGTAAAGAGAGGCTTTAGAGAGAGAAGCCTAGAGAAAGAAACTAGGGTTTGGAGTTTTCTAGAGAGAGAAAGGGTGTTTGGGGTGTGGTTAGTGGTGGAGTGCGGAGAAATAGGTGGAGAAGGTCTTGGTAGCTGGCGGCCTGAAGGAGGGTGAGGGAGGAGAGAGAAATTCTAGAGAGAAGTTAGAGAGAGGAGAGAGAAAGTAGATTTTTGGGCTTTTTAGAGAGAAAAAATTGAAAAAATTATGTGAGGTGTGTTTAGTCCTAGGGAGGAGTTTATAATAGTGAGAAAGTAGTCATGGAGTTGTAGAATTTTTGTAATATTTTTAGAGTGAGAAACTTGGTGTTTCTAGGGAGAGAGAAGTTTTTGGCCACTTTTAGAAGGAGAACGAGTTGAAAAAAATTAAGTCTGATTTAGAGAGGTGGAGGGGAGGTTATAATGGCGATGGAGTGGTTGTAAGAGGTGGTTTTAGGGTTTTATGATTTTTAGTGAATTTTGGAGGGGTTTTTGATATTTTTCTAGAGAGAAAGGTGGAAGGAGAGAGGGAGGAGGCCGGCCATGGCTTGGCAGGTGAGGGAGAAGATAAGGAAGGGAGAAGAAGCTTATAGGATAAGCCAAATCCTTGGTTTCTTGAAGAAGCCAAGGAATATTCTCGAAAAATGGAGAAAAGAAAAGGAAAAGAAAAGGAAAAAGAAAAAGGAAAAGAATTGAAAATGCAAATATTGATTTGTTAGGGGATTATGTGTAAATGTCTCATGAAAAATTAATATAAAAAGAAAATTGAAGAAAATTGAAAAAAAATGAACTTAGACAAGAAAGAAAAGAAAAATAAAAGGAGAGAGAAAATATTTAATTAAATAATTTTTTCAAAAAAATTCTGAAAGTTTTAGGATAGAATTTAGTGCCAGTGCAGAGTCTCGTATAAAATTTTCAGGTCAAATGGAAGAAAATACATATATGAAATGATACATAAAAGTCCAAAGCGTTGAAAACCGTAAAAGGATACATATTCTAGAATCAGGATATTACACTTTCTTTCCTCTATCTCACTCACTCAGATTGATCTCAGCTCTCACTCTCTCATCAACCAGCACAGCAACACCACCACCCGGCTGTCGCTGCGTCGCTGCTGTCCGCCGCCTCTTTTCAAATATCAATCTCTCTCTCATTCTCATTCTCTCTCATCAACCAGCACAGTAGCAGCACCACCCGCTATGTGATATTCCTTGCCGGCGGGCGTGGGTAGGTAGTGGGGTGTGTGGTGTGGGAGCGCATGGCGACGGGGTCCGTGATGGTGATCGCCGCCGTGTTCGCCAACACGACGTACGAGAGGCTATCAGTGGATGACGATCAGGCTCATGTTTATCCTGGGTTAGATTCTATTAGAGGTTAGAGCAGAGTAATGGCGAGATCTCATCGATGGCGATGTTCAATTTGGGGGCCGCAGATGTCATGGTAACGAGCAAATGGGGCAGGAGGTATTTGGGGCTTGTGTGGCCGATGGCGGCGGTTCACCGGCTGATCGGCCTCCTCTGGCGTTATATTGAGTTTTTTAGTTTGTTTTCGTTCTTTTTCCCCATTTTGGATCATGTTTAGTTTGTATTTTGCTTTTGTTAATTATTAGTCTTTTGTGAATATCTGGTAAACATTGTTCATAAAGCTCCCACAATCTTCTTTTGTTCTTTGTTTTAGTTCGTGTTGAATTACTGTTGCATTATTTTGGTTGGATCAGGCAAAATATCTCCGAACAGTAATAAAGAAGAAAGAAAAGGGTGATATTTTGATAACTTTACATTTTATTTTAGAGTTTCAGAATATAAAAAAAATATTACGTGCATTTGTTAACTTGTAAACAGAAAAACTAATGGTGGAGTGTTTTATCTTAAGATTTGAGTGATTAATGTGAAAATACGAAGATTTTAGGAGTAAACATAAAGTAAACGTCGAGTCTCGTTATGGCAAAAAAAAACCTTTAAATAAAATACCAAGTTTGTTTGATATGGGGCTTGTTTGGTTAAGGGTGAAAGTGAGGAAGTAAGGAATTGAGGAAGTGGTATTAGTTCCCTTTGGAACTTGAGAATTGGTTAGTAAGTTTTCCGGTGTTTGGATGTTGTTGGGAAGTGTGGTTTGGAAAATGTTATGTCTTTTTCAGTGTTTGGATTGTAATGGAAAGTGGAAGTGAAAAAGTTAAGCACAAAGTATACCGCAAAATAATATTAAAATAAAAATTAATTGAGAAAAATAAAAAATGGATTGTAATTAGAATGCAAGTGAGATTTACATCACCAAAAAATTAACTGTTTTATGCTACAACTTATTATAATGAGATTTATATGATCACAATATTAACTATAGCACTCTGGAAGTGAGTAAATAGTTATGTAAAAGAGAAAAGAAAAAAAGGAAAAGGTTTTCTTATTTTCTTTTTCCGGTGTTTGGATAGATAAGAAAGTGAGCAATTATACTTTCTCATTTCCTTACTTCCGCTCACTCCCTTGCAACCAAACACACCCCAGACTAGTAACTTTTTTTTTTTTTAAATAAGCATAGAAATTATCAGTTAAATTATGTCAAATTATTTCAGAGAGAGAGAGATTCAGGAGTTGTAAGAGCAGCCGTACTACCTACCCCTTGCCGCCCATCCCCTCCCCTTCCCCCTTGGTTGCGTGGGTGATACTGGTGGTCCCCACCCGGCCCATCAAATCAAACTGCTATTCTCACCCCCTCTTTCTTTCTACCCACGGTTAAAGTTAAAACAACTCCCGCTCACTCTCTGCTCTCGGCTCTCCCACTATAAATCCCCACCTCCTCGCTCTGGCGCCCTCCCCTTTCAAGTTCCCCGAGACAACAAGCAAAAAAAAATAAAGAACAGAAAAGCGTATCATTATCAAAGAGGCAACCAACAAAATCCATGCCGGAGTTTTAATCTAACCCGCCAAAAATCTCACCTTTTCCCCGCAATCATGATCGTCTTCAGCCACCCCTATTCCTCCTCGGAGACCGCCACCGCAGGCGGTGGCGGCGGAGCGTTCAAGCCCCTCAAGCAGCAGGTCCACCCCGTTGACTACGAGGCCGAGGTCTCGCAGAGGCTGGTGGAGGCCGCGCACAGGGGCGACTCGAAGGCGGCCATGGAGTGCATCGCTGATCCGGCGGTGGACGTGAACTTCGTCGGCGCTGTGTGCTTCAACGGGCGGAGGACGGAGGTGGCGCTGAGAGAGGAAGCCGCCGATGAGGTGAAGATCGAGTACCATGAGTATCGAACTGATGTTTCTGCTCTGTTTCTCGCTTCTCACTCCGGCAATCTCCCCCTCGTCAAAAAATTACTGGTACGAGTTTTTTCTTTCCATCTCTTTTTGCTTTCGAATCGGAGATTTAGGTGCTAAAATTTCATCTTTATCACTTTTTTTAATTGAATTTTGTCAAATTTGCTGAAGTTTAGTGAGGACGAACTTTAATCGTTTGCTCTGTTTTCTTTGTGAGTTTTTGTTTCTGAACCCGAGATTTCGGAATAAGTTTGATATTTCTGGTATTTTTTGTGATTTTTATTGCTGAGAAAAGAAATGCAGTTCAGTTTCGCTAATAAATAGGAGCAGACTTTAAACTCCATGTGACTTTGATCTCGTATAAACTGTGTAAAAAAAACCTTATTTTTTTGTTATTCGCAAATGTTTTTAGTGTAAAAATAATTTTCTGAAGTCAACATTCATGTACAGAATAAAGGGCCGCTGTAATTAATTACAAAACGCAACATGCAGTAAAAACCTTCACTTTAGGAAATTACATTATTGCACTTTATCCACAAGAGATGGAACAAACCCAAAAACTTTAGAGGTCCTGTAGCAGCAGTCCCAATCGCATTTAAAGATTCATGCTTCCTGCTTCTTCGGGGACAGTGTCCACCAAAATAGCAAAAAGAAGGACCTTCATCTTAGAACCAAGAAAGTTTTTTTTGCATAATTTGTCACTGTTTCGTAAATTGTGTGATATCTCTAATTTACTGTACTGTGTTTGATCCAATCTTAGATGTACAGTAGAATTCTGATACAGAACTAGCTGGCAAAAGTCCCTACAAGGTATGTACATTCATTGAACCGTACGGCCTCTACAGCTCATCCTATTAAACCCATCTTGGACCTACCTGCAATTTTCTTTTGGGTTAATAATAATTTGTGCAATTTAAAATTCTAGTTGGGTTTTTTATTAATTTTACAGATACTAGCCTACTAGGGACTATGTTTTACAAGGAAGCCTTGTATACATGGGACATTGAACTTGAGCACGTTCACGTGATTTTTGAGTACGTGGAATCTCGTCATTGTGCGCAGAGAGAGGCCTGGTCAGAGAGTCACGTGAGGTGCTCCCATGGCATTTACTGTATTGTCGTACTTAGTATGTATATATATGGGTCCGTATATTAATGTCTTGATCCGATCAAGTGTATTTTTCTTGTCTCTGTTTGTTCAAAGGGGTTTATTAATTAATTAATAATTTAATTAATCTATTTCTTGAACCAAATTAAGAGATGGCGATGACTTTATGACTTCATGTATATACAGCAAAATGTTGAACCTCTGTTTTTAATCCAAAGCACATTTTTTTTCAGACCTCAAAGATTAACTTTTTGGGTCAAATTTGAATCTCCAACCTATTATCAATATCTCTTGTTACACTCCTAAATCGTTTATTATCTTATTGCGTTTATTTTACATATCTTTTTAACAGGATTTGAACTCGGACTTCTAACAACCCACACCCGTTCCTCAGCACTGAGTCAAGCCTAAGTAGTCTTAATATTCTTTATCCTACATGTTCATTAAATCAATTTTACCATTTTCAAAAAAAAAAATCAAAGTTTCAAACCTCAAACGTTCTTAGGATTTTTCTGCAATATATCTATTTATTTATTTGTGCTAAAAAAAACCCAGACAGCTAGCTGAATTTATGTAATTTATTTGTTATTATGTTATTTTTGTAGCTGTAAAGATAGCTAAATAGTTAGTATTCCCAAAAATTCCATCTGTTTGTTGTAGAACATCATCATTGCACTAGTACAAATTTACAATCATTTCTAATCACCTACATTCTCAAGATTTACCTCCAATATATCTTTAGTAGTTCACCAATCACATTTCTTTCTCGATTTCATCAACCATATTGCTAGCCACAATATATCATCAACCATTTTAGGATGAATCAATCCCAAATGCACAAAAACCTCAAATCTTCTCTCCCAATTTAAACCTCTGTTCCCAGATACTGCATTTTGTTTTCCTATTCTTGATCTTTTACTGTCACCAACTTATATCCCCTTTCAGTACTCTGAGCAACAGGCACTGTCCCTTTCTCCTCTCTATTTGAAGGGCTCCCCATTGCATCTTCGAGTGGTCGAAACGCGCACGCTCTGATCCCTCGCTGAACCCTTTCCAGTTGTAAAAAACACTGCGACATACATATCTCGACTCATTCGACATTGGCCCCAATTTTAGGTTCTGCTCCAAGGATGAGTCATTTTCTCGACTTCAAACCCGTCTATATATAGCGAGAGATAGAGCCCTGAACAGAGAGTTGATGACCACAGTCTTAACTCTCTGGCCTCACATCGCGCTGTCTTTATCACTGCTTACTGGGCTACAGTTGAACCAAGTAACATGACATGTTTTGCTACTTCTGTTTCTCTGTCTTTGTTTCCTTGCGCTTGTGCGCTGATGATTTCGGACGGCTGTCATCGGTTTGCGTGCAGAATGTGGGGGCTGACGTGAACCAGAAACTGTTTCGTGGGTACCCGACCACCGCTGCGGTGAGGGAGGGGAGGACTGATGTGCTGGTGGTGCTGCTGAAGGCCGGGGCGGCTCAGCCAGCGTGCGAGGAGGCGCTTCTTGAGGCCTGCTTTCATGGGAGGGCTAAGCTGGCAGAGGTTCTTATGGGGTCTGATCTCATTAGGCCTCACATTGCTGTTCATGCTCTGGTCTGCGCTTGTTCTCGGGGGTTCGTTGATGTGGTTGACACACTCATCAAGGTATTTTATCTAACTTTTACAAAAATACGGAGTGAATACATCTAATTATTTGTTTAACTTGTGTATTATTAGATAATGTTAGATGCCATAATCTACTGATAAAATACTTTGTGAATACCTGCATGTGCAATGTTAATGTGCAGATCTGACCAAACATGTTTATGTAATACTGCCACACACTGTGTTTTAAAGAATGTGAATGGTTAAATATTTCCAAAATTAAGAGAATTTTAGGTATATACAATTTTTTTTAAAAACAAATTACTACCTCATACTTTCACCCTGCATTTTCCTTCAACTACCATTTTGTGACAGAAACCCTTGATGAACATCATAAAGCAGAGGAATTTTACTGAGTAACTGAAGCTAATTTCATATTCTTCTGTTAACGCCCTAGGGTAATTCAACAGGGCAATTGCTGCAAGAATTAGAAGTACAGTTTCATCTAATTGGCCAAGATTTTAACTAAATGTCATCTTTGCAACTTTAACTCTTTTGATTGTACTATGTCCATTTTTTTTTTTATGTAAATGAAATTTAGATTGAAAATAATAAATGATCTCAATACTTTTTCTAGAGAATATATAATAGTCAATTTACGTGTGAGATCCCAATTGTTAAGCACCCTGAGAAAATGTTACATGTGCATGGTTTTAATTCTTACCTTGTTTGGTGGATCTTTTGATCTTTTCTTAATCTAATTCAAACCACAGTTAGAATCAAACAAAAGAAAACTGTCGGTGTGCTAGTTGAACAAAATATCCAAATAAAGCAATTAACAAAAATTATACATTTTCTAACCAATATAATTATGAACACAGTGTGGGGTTGATGCCAACGCAACAGACCGCGTATTGCTCCGGTCACTGAAACCATCGCTGCACACCAACGTCGACTGTACCGCCCTCGTGGCTGCCATCGTCAGCAGGCAGGTTGCCGTTGTTCGACAGTTACTACAGGTATTTGATTAATGAGTGGTCTTTGCGTTTGCCGAACTGGTGAAGATCCTAACATTTTCTTGGAATTTATCAAATTCAGGCCGGTGTGCGAAAGGATATGAAGGTGAGCTTGGGTGCATGGTCATGGGACACCGCCAACGGCGAGGAGTTCCGAGTCGGAGCTGGGCTCGCCGAGCCGTACAACGTCGTCTGGTGCGCTGTCGAGTACTTCGAGTCCACCGGAACAATACTCAGAATGCTCCTCAACCACTACTCAGCCAACGCGCTTCATCTCGGCCGCAGCCTCCTCCACCACGCCATTCTCTGCTCCAATTCTCGAGCAGTAGGTACTCTCTTAGCCTGCGGAGCTGACTTCGAGCTCCCGGTGAAGACCAGCCGAAGCAATGAGTTCAGACCGGTCCATATGGCTGCCCGTCTCGGACAATCTGCGGTTTTGCAGTGCTTGATCGATGAGGGATGCGACATAAACTCAAGAACGGAGGCCGGAGACACCGCACTGATGTTATGTGCTCGTTATAAGAGGGAAGATTGCATCCGTGTTCTATTACCAAAAGGTGCAGATATCGGCCTGGTCAATAACGCCGGTGCCTCGGCTGCCTTCATCGCCGTAGAGAATCGGTGGAGCGCCGGTTTCCAGCGAACTGTTCTTGACGCGATTCGTTGTGGAGCAGTCCCCAAATCGTCCAATCGCGCCATCTTCTCACCGATCATGTTTGTTGCCCGTACTGGTGATGTTGGGGCACTGGAAGTGTTGTTAATGCCGTCAGATGCGGATATCGATGAGCAAGACGAGAACGGGTTCTCTGCTCTGATGGTCACAGCGAAGGAAGGCCACGTCGATGCCTTCCGGCTACTAGTCTTTGCCGGAGCCAATGTGAAGCTAACTAACAACGCTGGCGAGACGGCGATCAAGCTTTCTCAGTCGAATAACAACAGCGAACTTTTCGAGCAGGTGATGCTGGAGTTCGCCCTGGAGAAGGGCAGTGCTGGGGGTTTCTACGCCCTGCACTGCGCTGCACGGCGAGGGGACCTGGCCGCGGTCCGTCTGCTGACCAACATAGGTCACGATGTCAATCTCCCCGATACCGATGGCTACACCCCGCTGATGTTAGCGGCAAGGGAAGGCCACGGCAAGCTCTGCGAGCTCCTCATTGCCTGCGGCGCAAAATGTGACGTCAAAACAGAGAGAGGGGAGACCGCGCTGTTGCTGGCGAGGAAGAATTCAATGTTTGGCAGCGAAGCAGAGACGGTGATACTGGACGAGATGGCGAGGATTTTGGTGTTGAAAGGGGGGAGAGTGAGGAAGCACACGAAGCGAGGGAGAGGATGGCCGCACGGGAAATCGCTGAGGATGGTGGCGGCCGCGGGGGTGTTGAGGTGGGGGAAGTCGAGCCAGAGGAATGTGACTTGCAAGGAGGCGCATTTGGGCGGGAGCAGCGAGTTTCAAAGGAACAGGAGGAGGAAAGGGGATGGTTTTGAGCCGGGGCTGTTTCGTGTGGTGACGGCGAGAGGGAAGGAGTTCCATTTCGTCTGCGAGGGCGGGGACGAGGTGGCGGAGCTCTGGGTGAGGGGGATCAGGACGGTGACGAGGGCGGTCTTCGGCTGAGGAGGAGGGAAGAAGGAGAGAACAGGGGTGTCAAGTTTCATGGCAATGTAAAGGGGAGTCAGAAGTAACAATGGTAGTGAGGACTTCAGCTCGAAGTCTTCAGGGTTTAGTTTATTTTTCTTCTGCTGATTTTTGCAAGGGTGTATAGTTTGATAGGTGAGTTGAACGCAGAAAGCTCTTATTTTGCTATGCATCAGGGTCAACAAAATCGAACATCGCTTGGAATCTGATACTGATGGATTTTGATGAACCCAAATGAGATTGGCTGAGATATTGTTGTCAGCAAATCGATAGGGATTGTTGAATTTGGTTGCTTGTAACACCTTGAAAATTTGCAAAATTATAAGTTTAGAAAATATTGGAGGGAACATCCGATAAAAAGTAATGTTAGCTAACTGTTAAAATACAGTAAGAGGAAAAAAAAAAAAAAAAAAAATGTTTATATATATATATTTTAATGAACTACATTTGCACTCGAGAATAATACATTTATCTAAGCTACAGTTATTTAACATAATTTTTTTTTTTTTTGGAAAGTAAACCTCCACGTGTTTCTCTCTTAGGAGTACATTTGAATCTAAAAAAGCATAATCTGAATTTAAGTAGGATTCAAGATAAATTTATGTTTTCTGACATGTTTCGATCAGTCAACTAAAAGAATCATGAAAAAGTTTCCCAAGCTGTATGAGGTAACCATCAACTTTGTCCTCTTTATTTTAGTGATTTTTTTTTCCCCTCAAATAGCATTTTTTTTCAAATCATTAAATGACACCAATTTTATTGTGAGTTCACAACAGATTTTTAAGAGAAACCTAACAGAACATTTCATGAGAGATGACATGTGTGCAGTTCATAAAATTTTCTGTCAATTTAAATTATTTTAACATAATGCAATTCCTATATAACTACGTTATGAATTTACCTGACATATATTCTGCACTCCATGGACACCTCTCTCTCTCTCTCTCTCTCTGGCAATGGACGGCTCCGTAGCATCAGCTAGTGATCCCACACCTTTTGGTTCTTCTTCGTGCACTGTTCATCACTGATGAAACGTGGGGTTTTGGATCATGGCATGTCTCCAAAAAAAAATTTTCTTCTTCACTGTTCACAAACATTACTTCGCCCAGTGTCTCAGCTTGCATCAGTCAAAATGATTCAATGGCTGGCTACAATCTTTTTTCTTTGTTTTTGTTTTTTTTTTGGGTTGCTGTTCGGTTTAATACAGCTCACCTCATTCTCTTTTTAACTGTCAGAAGGCAGGCAGAAGAGCAGCAGTAAAAAGAGACCCAACCCTTTTTCTCTACAGACTTCAGGGACGCAACTTTGATCAGTGCATGCACTCACCTTATTGGCATTGGTCCCCTTTTGTTGGATTATATCCCTTGAGATTGCTAGAATCAGAGACGAGAGCCATGAAAAGGGCCAAAGGAGTTGATCATCTGTACCATCGTCTGATTCATATTCTTCTGGCTTTGTTCTTAGTTTTTATTAAATTAAAGTCTTTGTCGCTACAACAAAACTTTAAAATTAATAAAAGTTGAAATAATATAATTTATATTCTAACAGTCTGACTGACTCGACTGTCAAGAGGGCTCACGGTATTCTTTGCAAACGGGCATATTTTAATTGCACGTCTCTCGACAAAACCTCAGCCTGAGCTAATGGTTATAATCTATGTCGCACAGACACGAGAAGACATATTCAATACGATACAACAAGAGAAGAACTCACATACAACAAATTAGTACATATGGTGTCATGGAATCTTGGTGAATGAATGTGTAACAGCCTATTTTTAGTACTTGTTATTTATTAATTATTATTTCCCCCATAATTTTAAGCATCGGTTATTAAAGGAATTTTATAATTCCTCATTCTTAAATTAATACCAATAATAATGAAGTTAACCAAAGAATTTATATTTTATTGTATGAGTTATTTTTATTATTTTGGTTTATGGCATAAATTAGAATATATATAAAATATATAAGTATTTTGTACCAGCATTTATGACATTTTAGAGTATATGGAAATATATCTTTGATATTTCAATTTTAGGTATATCCTATAGTATTCTCAATTAGGAAATACCTAAACAAATACTAAGTATTTGTATTTAGAATATTTTAATTGCATATATAAGTGGATGTGTTAGGTTTGCATGAGGGGGTGAGGTGTAAGGCTAGGATCAATTTGATCCTAGCCTTGGCCAAGTGGCAAGTTGAGAGGGGAAGTGTGTTTGCATTAATCAAAGTTTTGGGGGGGCCTTTTTGCATAATGATCTCAACCTTACGTTGAGATCTGAGAAGAGGAGTTCCTTCTTCTCTGTAAAAATTTCTGAAGCCCTAGAAATTCCCACAAGTTCTTCCCTATTTTCCCTAATCTCTCTCAATAATCTCTCACCAACCAACACCCTCTCTCCCTCTCTCTCTCTCTCTCTCTCTCTCTCTCTCTCTCTCTCTTGCACCCAGCCGAAGCTGGGGAAGATCGTCGCAGCCGCGCGCCACCAGCCCAGGCCGCGCACAGCCGCGGGCGGCCGCGCGCAGCCGCGTGGGGGCGGCGGCGGGAGGCGCGAGGGTCTGATTGGGGAAAGGGGGGGCTCTAGCTAGCAAGGGAAGTGTAAAAGTTCAGTTTTTGGGGATTTTCAGAAGCCCTAATTCTGAAAATTCAGCCCCTAAAACCCTCAAATTTTCTGAAGTTATTTGGGGTTAAAGGTAAGATTTTTACTCTACAAATTTCATCCTCCTTATGAATTATTTTCTAACCAAAATTTACCATTGTTCCTCTTTTGCTAGGGTTTTAGTAGAGGAGGATTGATCAAATCATAGCGAGAATCCATACATCAAGGTGAGTAAATTACATACTCACTTCACATACCTTATGTATGAGTCTTAATTCAAAGAAATGGATGTATGAGATTAAAAGAGAAAATTCAAGGAAAGTGTACTAGAATAGGGCAAGGTATTATGCATAATAATAATTCATAGAATTGATAATATACTTATTCTCTTTTCATTGAAGGGGTTATATAAATTTTTGTGTTATGTATTATAACAATTGAAGCGAAAGTAGTATTGATAAAATAAATGGTGATGGGTGTTGCTAGAACGTAAGAGAGTTTTAGAAGTCATGTTATATGTTATGTTTATGTCACGTTAAGTCACTAATCATGTTACTTGCTCAGTTCGCATAAATTCTAGTTATATGAATTATGATGGCTTTAATAATAGATTAGCATGTTGTGTATATAGTACATATGCATATGTTGATTCGGTGATCGCTATCAAACATGACAATTGAGTAACTTTTGTAATAGTATAAATTGATAAAATATGTGTGGTGTAGATGGTAGTAACTATACTTGGTATGTTAAATGTCTATGTTTGTCATGTATTAGGAGGAAGGGGCCGGGCGGGAGCCGGTAGGAGGGGGAAAGACGGTGAGTAATGTAGTGTACATTTGTTTACAACTAATAGGAGGAAGGGGCCGGGCGGGAGCCGGTAGGTGGAAGAAGACGGGGTTCATGGGAATCACACTTTAATATTATATGAATATGTATGCTCATTTCTTATACTACATAAATGAGTCATTCTTGTACTCCAAGGAGGAAGGGGCCGGGCGGGAGCCGGTAGGTGATAGAAGACGGGGTTTGGAAAATGGTACCCTATAATTAGGGTGATGTGTGATTGTGCTCTAGTAAGTAACAAGATATTATGTTATCGATAATTGTTTGGAAAGTAATAATTGATAGTCAATGTTTGAGTAAGGTAAGAATTCGTGTCTAGAGACTTGCTTGAGAGGGATCAAGTATTGATCTCGTTTTAGTACACTATGGGAAGGAACTTTTATTTATAAAGAAAGCCTAATAACTAAGACTTGTAAAAAAAAATTAAATTGAAACGGGTGGCATTTCCATTCATGTAAGGTTCCTCTTAGATTTCATAAAGTATGTTGTGGTATTATGTCATGTTGTTTTCATTTATAAAGTAATTATGAAATTTACTCGCTGAGCCGTCGAGCTCATTCCTTTCATTTTCTTCTCTTTCAGGTCTGGATAAAGGTAAGGGCATAATGTAGCACGGATTAGTCATGAGCTGGATGTCTTATGTTTCATAAACACTTATTTTGTTCACTATGTACACGTAATTATGTTTTATGTTAGCATTACCTAGTTGAGGGTACTATAATGCTACTATCATATGTAAATTTTTGTAATAATTTAATTAGAACTTGTGTACTGGGGAGGTTGGTGAAGTGAAGTTTTGTGATCATGTTGATAGAAGTTTGTGGACTATGGATGTCTTGATGGTTATGCAGGATGAATGCATGGCATAAGTATTCTTTGGAGATATTCTTTATTTTGTGATAAGTAGGTCTTGTGACCGAAATGCTTTATGGATATAAGTAGGCCTTGGAGCCGAAATTCATATTTCTGTATATGAAAAAAGTTAAAATATTAGAGGAGATGCTGCTGAAATTTTCTAGATTTTGGAATTAACGAAAGTAGTTAAGAAAATACGTGTTTTGGTTCTAATCTTACTTATTAGAAGCTGGGACCGTTTCAGAATGCATAACGGATAGCGGATCATGTATATATAAGTAGGGCAGCACCCTACCAATTATTTTCTACCTACCCCAGCTAATAACCATCCCCCTGTTGTACGCTGCTGAAATGCCTGCAAGAGGTCCAACTTCTGGGGAGTTACAATACCAAATACTGTTGGCCAACAGTGCATGACATTGACTGATACGATGAGGGCGTTTCGATTGCTTCATTTTTTTTATATTTCATTTTAAGAAGGAGAAAATTATTTATGAATATTTTTATACAAATTTATACTCATATATCTAAAGGATGTTTCGTTAAATTCTTATTAATGAAACGCCGGAAGTTCTCATTGCAACTTCAAATTAGATATCATGCCCCAAGGCATAACAAATTTCAAAGAGAGAACATAATATATGCAATGTTTTAAGTGAGAGCAAAGAAACAATCTGTGCTGTTTGTCAAATTCAAAATTTCCGTGTACAGTTTTCAAAAGTGAGAGTAAGAGGTGTGCGTTTTTACTTTGAAACCATTTGATACTGGGATTTCGAGAAATTGACAACTCAGAGACAAAATAGATAGTTTTCAGAAATGTCTCCTTTTTACAGCGGCAGTGTCTTTAAGATCAAAGAGGATACATTTAATCATCCAAGTAAAAGTAAATAGTTCCCAAAACTGTCTACTTTTGCTAGAAAATAATTTTATGACCAAACTGTTTACTTTTTGTAGCCCCAAGAAAAAAAGAAGCAGCAAAAAAACACAATGTGATATGTACAAGTGTACTCATAAACTTAAGATGATAAACATAGAGAAGTTCAGTTAAAGAGATTGTCTAAGGTGATAAATTGATGGTTAAAATCCAGCCTGATATTTCAAGAGGTGGAAAAATTTCCCTTTTCTAAGGAAGTGATAACAAGGTTAGTGCACATATTTTTTTGGGTCAAAGAAAGCTGATCAACTCAAAGCCAACACTCGAAATGATTAATCTACAAGTCTTAGAAGTAATTAGTTTTGAGTTTGTATTCCAATATTAGTAATGAAGGCGCTTTAAAGGTTTTAATTTGATAATTGATTGGTGTGTGGTGAAGAGAAGTATCATATTTTCAAAGAATTATAATGTGTTGTAAGAATTATGAAAATTGATGATTCTTAGATGATATCAAAACTATGATTTCAGATTTTTCCAAACAAGCATACAAGTTCTCATGATACAATAGAAACCATAAGCACCACCTCGCGCGTGGAAACATCTCTCTTGTTAGTTTTTCCTTGGGATACTTTAACGTCGATGCTTACTTTTCTTAATTCATTATTCTCCTTTTCTTCTCTCCAAGTACGCAAGATGGATCATCCACTATTTTCACATATACGGATGATCTGTCTCAATTCTATTAATAGAGCTTATGTTAAATATTCGAAAGTTTGAGTGAGAAATAACATTACTCATTTCTAGGGTGGTAATCGGGGCGGGTCGACCTGATTCGACCCACCCTGATTCATACTGTTAACGAGTGGCACAGTATGAATACGGGTCGACTCATATTCACCCGTATATTATATATGTCAATACGGGTCAACCCGTCCCGTTTATACGGGACGGATTCGATTCGTCCCGTGACTCAGGTCGGGGTAAATTTACAACCGACCCCTCTTAATAATTTTTTTAACCCCTCTTTTATTTGCGACTGTGAGAGGAAAATTATCGGATGACCCTTATATTGATTTTTTTAATTTTTTTTAACTCACAATGGCTCAAAATGGAGCCGTTGTGGGCGAGTAAGAAGGTGTCACGTGGAAAATTGAATTTAAAAAAATAATAATAATAAAGTAATATGAGACAGGTCCAACCCATCTCGTGTAAGTTCAGGTAGTGAATCGGGTCAAGAGACCTGATTTGATCTCTGGATATTTGATTCGTCCAGTTCAATCCGTTACGAAACGAGTTCAACCCGTCTCATTTCGAATTCATCTGACGAAAGAGATGTATTACGCCGCTCCGTCCCAGTAGCCATCCCAGCTCATTTCCAAAAAGGCAAAAAAGGAAAGACAAGGGGAAAAAAAACAAAACACCCTGATCAGAGGGTCACGTGAAGAAGTCCTCGTTTTGTATTTACCCTCTCTTGTCTCACACACCACGTACTCTCTGCAACGCACGGACCCGTAAGTAGTATCATATCATTGATCCAACAAGCTCTGTGCACCGACCGACCTCTGCATTTCTCCCTCTTCATCATTGATGACGGGCATGGGGCTCTGCGTTCGTTTTGGCTTTTCTCTCTCTCTCTCTCTCTCTTCAGTCTTCACCATTAAATTCTCCATTCACGAAAGTGAATTCCTCCTCCAATTAGCTTGGTTTGAAAGTTGTGGTGTTCATTTTTACTGTCAGCAGGCCAGAGCAGAGAACCAGCCAGATATGTATCAGCACATATGGTTGTTGGATTTACTCGCTCGTCCTGTTTTTTGAGATTGTGTGGAGGTGGAAGGGATCAGAGAGACAGAGAGGAAAAGGGCAGAGAGAGCTGATGAATTGATTGTCTTTGTCTAGTCTTCAGCCCCCCCCCATTCTTGTACCTCCGTCGTCTTTTGGCCTGGCTTGTTTGTCTCTATTGGCCAACAGCGAGAGCCAGGTGTTTATGAGAGCTTGCTTTTAGTCCCACATGGACTGTGCTGAGGCTTTTCAGAGGTATATGGGATAAAGATGAAGCAGGTGGTGACGTTGTGCGTTGAAAGGAGGGGCCGTTGGCATCCTCCCCTCGCAGGAACGGGATCAGCCTTACTTGTGGCTTCCTGTTTAATTTCCATACATATTACATAGAAACAAACACTCTACTAAAGATAATGCACGAAAAATGATCGGAATAGCTACTGAAAATCCTTATGTCCACCCCACCAGTTCAAATCTACTTCCTGACACGTGAATAATTTATCGAAACCGATATTCATACCTTTTACAAATTAATTTTACAAATTAATTGAGACAGATCGGGATACATATTATAATGGTGTGGTCTAGAGCGCAATACATAATTTATTCATTTAGATGTATAGATATCCTATTTTTGGAGATGCAAGTAAAGAACAAAATGAGATTATGCTCCCTTTTCTTTTTTTTTTCTTTTTCCTTTCTGATTTTTTCATGTTGTGCTTTCTCACTCTCAAAAAGAATATTAAGTCTTCATATATATCTAAAAAGTGTAGCTGTCTAAAAAATTTCCAAGCTTATTTTATAGGAGTTGAAAGAGAGGAAAAGACAGGATACACAGTACAAAAAAATCGTTCTTTTTTCATTTCGTATTTCCTTTCATATTTATTCTATTTCTTTACTCTTGCTTACGCTACTTTCAAGTGTCCGTATAAGTGACATGCGCGGTACAAAGTTCATGGTACAGAACTTTTTTGATTCATCTATTGTTTCGCTCAAACGAATGGATATATTGATATCTTTCAAATTGGGAAATATCAATGAAGTCTTTTTTTAGCCCATCCTTAATACGAATGCGGTGGATCTTAATTAGAGTATTTAGACCATTGTTAGCTTAATTAAGAGTATTTAGATCAAGATGAACGGTTCGAATCTCATCTATAGGATTGCTCACTGCGGAGTTCACACGAAACTTATTGTGAGTTTGGTTCTCTCTAGAATATATATGTGTGTATTTGTATGACATACATACATAAAAAGACGAACTTGTGTAGTTCCGAAAGGATTCGAGCTCGAATCTCGAATCATTTCCACTTAAATATCTTGCTACGATATTCAAATACAAGATACATTCCGTTGAAATAGATCTATATTATTTAAAGTAACTACAAAATTAATAATCAAGTTTTTTGAATCTTTTTTGCCTATCCACCAAGTGGCGCAAAATGAACGATCAAAAATAGCATATTGTTTAGATTTACATCTTTAGACGTACAAATTTTCGATCTGACCATTTTATCATAATCTAAACACTTCGAAACACTCACACACCAATTTTTGAGATTTCAAATATTCTACACCGTTAAACTAACTAACTCACTATTTCGGTCGTCCGTTTTGCGTATGCTTGATGGATGAGCTAAAAGTAGGGGTGCCATCGGATCAGATACAGATCGGATATTGCTTTTACCATATCCGTATCCGCATCCAATCTTCAGATATGGATACAAATATTGGCGGATGTGAAAAACATGATACCCGTATCTACCAAAGTCGGATATCAGATATGGATCGAATATTAGACAAGGATTGTACTCCAATCTTCAGATACAGATACGGATATTGGCAACTCAGAGTGTAACAGAAGACAAATACTAAAAACTGGTGTGTATGCGGACCACTCTGCTTTGCTGTTTGCATGATGGTGTCATAACTTGTTAGCAAAATCTCAGTTGAGATTCTGGAAATGAATAAGAAAAAGACTTGCAAGCTGATGCTGATGGTTTGTTAGGAATCAAAACAGAAAAGATGGAGGTGATGTTGGCAAATCTCATGCATTTAAATAACTCGGTTCTCAACAGCAACACATTGTGTGGTACACTGCAGCCTGCAGGACTTACTGGGAAGTAATTCTAACCTGTGATAACCAAACTTGCAGCTACAAAATGTATCAAGCATATGCAAATGTTACAGAGAGCAAGCAACAAACTTTCGAGACGATTTTGTGATAAACAATGACTATGATCATGTAAAGTTATTTATACAGAATATGAATCCAAATCTTAGCATAAATCCAAAGAGAAGACATCCACAAACCAAATCCAACCAAAAACGATAATATCAATATCTGTAATTTTGATCCCTATCAAATTCAAGACAATAAATGGGTCAGTGGAAATTAAAATTTAACAGAGAGACGTCGAACACACTCAAACGGATCCATTTGCAACACACTTTGTAGGCATGTAAGCAGGATGACAAGTACACCTAGATCATCCACATCAACAAAAATCCATAAACTCAAGTATTTAGCTGAATTTGCAACAAGACAAGCTTCTGATTGGTGAACTATTATGGGTATACAACTTGGAAAAAGCTGTTCATTCCAATACAACATGAAATTCTCTTTTTACCAGGTAACTGCTCAAAATAGAGTTACCCTCAAAGGCCTCAACTAACTTTTAACGGAACAAAAACCAGTCGTTTTTCTAACTCAGTTTTCTATTCTAATATGGTGACTCTTAATGGAGCATTCCACAACAAAGTGTAAAGAAATAAACCATACCTCATCTCGCACCTACCTACTTCTCCTTTGTCTTGCACATATCATCTGCAGTCTTCACAAACCGCTTTGTCATTTCTTCAATCTATGGGGTGAAAAAAGTGAAAGCATGAATAAAAATTATCTGCTACATATCAAGCTGATAGTTTCTGAACATTTTTGCCATGTTACCCACTTCTTTTTCCAGCTTCTTTACATCATCTCTAGGAAGTACTGACGTCGCTTTCTTTATTGAATCTAGTGCCTGCAAAGCCTACATGCCTTAATTCAGGAAGAGGTGAACAAATATTACAATCAAATGGAATTATACGGACTCATTGCAGAATTCAGGTAATGTTAGATCAGAGCAAAAAAAAACTAAAAAGAAACCATAGAACAAGAATAACTTGCCTAACATATCTGGAAGAATAAGAAGAAAGAATTTAGAGGTCTTGGTGGGATTAATATTTCAAATAAGGTCACTAACAGAAAAATGAACAAAAATACAAAAGATTTCAACCCCAAGTTCAATTTAGGGAGAGGGGGCGGAAGAGACAAATCCCTGAGCTCTCACTATAATTTCCACAAATTACATATCATAACAGAGGGAACAATGGAATTGTTACAGAACTCAGATATTGTTGATGAGGACATCACACCGCGTAGAGAACGATTCGATCGAGTCTATTCCAGATCCAGAAAGCAACGTACTGCAATCTTTTGACTTTAGTCTTGTTATTTAGACTTGTTTTATTCCTAGATAGTTGCTTTAGTAAGTGTTCTTTTATGTGGACGCTTAGTATCACATCGGTAATTTCTTAAAAACACTTTTCTACAAAGCCTGTAAAAGGGCCCATAGATTTCTCTTTTGAATTATTAAATGATTAAACCCAAAATTTTTAGTTGAAGTTCTTAAGTTTTCTATGCTCTTAAGTTTTAGGTGTGAAGCATGTACAAGGATGAAAACCCGAAGTTCGATCTTGTTCCTAATTTCAAATTTTAAACCCTAAATCATGTGTGAAGGTGATCACGATCCAAGTTTTACATCAGTTTGGTGTCAGAGCTTTGGTCCTAATCCTCTTCAAAAAATTTCTCTCTTTTCTTCAAATCCTAGCATTTTCTCCAAAACCCTAAATAAATCTAGACCCCTAAATCTATTAAAAAAAAGGTACTGTAGCAAAATTACACGCGCGAAGCTCATGACCATTCCGAATACTCAAGAAGATCAATTCGAATGCTTATGTGGTAGATCTCCCACTAAACTTTGAGAGAAATTATATCTTCTACAAAGACATTCACCGAGGAAGCGGACATCAGTTGCACTTTTAATGTTAAGGACTTGGATCCGTATAGAGATACTTTTGATATCCCTTCTGATCCATTCGTGGATAAGCCTACCCATGACCTTTTTTCTGAGAGCCCTTCATTACCTCCACATCCTCTAAAATTACTTTATGCAGCAGCAAATATAGATTCTATTTTGGATGATCAGGTTGTCTCTACTAAAGACAGATACTAGAGACAGAGGTACACAATGCTATCTCATTAAGTGAAAAAGAAGACCTGATTCATAAAATTCTTGAATTACTGAGGAGGACTTTCGACAGCTTGACCCCGACTTATTGGAGCATTACCACAGCCAGCAGCAGCTTCCCACCACACACTCGACAGGGTCGAGTTCTTCTCACCCTGGGAAAATTGATAAGGACATCACACTGTGTAGAGGACGATGCGATCGAGTTTATTCCAAATACAAAAAACGTTGTACCGCAGTCCATTGGCTTTAGTCTTGTTATGTTTGATTTGTTTTATTCTAGATAGTTGCTTTAGTAAGTGTTTTTTTTATGTGAGCGTTTCGTACCACATCAGTTATTTTCTAGAAGTATTTTTTTGTAAAGCCTATAAAAAAAGCCCCTAGACTTCTTTTTTGGATTATTGAATGATTAAAATTCAAATTTTCCAGTTTAAATTCTTGAATTTTCTTTACCATCGAGTTTTGGGTGTGAAGCCCGTGCAAGGGTGGAAACCCGAAGTTCAAACTTGTTCCTAATTTCAAATTTTAAACCCTAAATCTTGTGTGAAGGTGATTGCGATCCAAGTTTACATCAATTGTCAAGTGAGAATCCAATATAACAAAAAAGAGAAACATAAGAAAGCAAACACCTTCTAATCACATATCCTGAAGAATTATATAGAGTTGAATGTTAGTAGGATCAAGGAGAGGAGAGAACAGAGGAGTTCAGCCCCAATGATGAATTTGATGACTCTGCATTTGCTGCCAAAGTTGTGAAAAGCAAACAATTAGCCAAAAGGAATCCAAAACTTCCCAAAGCAACTACATGCAATTAGTGTAAACAAGGAAAAGAAAGCATGTATTTCCCAGCTGAATGAAACAGTGAGATATGAAGGGAAGGCTTGTATGTAAGAAATGAACAGAGCATAGATGTAAGTCGTTTTTCATCCCAAACTATTTACAAAGTTAATTTTTATTGATACAATCACCAATATTGTATAAATAAGAAACACCCTGAAAATGTGTGTTGTTTATATATTTTGGACCATCTGAGAGAAAGAAGATGGACGGTGTGACTGCAACACTATTCACAGCAAATTTCTATTGTAATATACACCTGCCCCTTCCATCACGGGCGGCTTCATGCCTTTGTCAATCCTGATACATTTTTTACATCGTGATCTAAGTTTCATGACATTAGCAGCTTCAAAAAATAAAAGCTCATATACCTTTTGTCGTGCTCTTCTGATACTCTGCTTAACATCTTCAGCAGATTTTGTAACCAGCTTACAGAGTGCCTAAAAAGCACGAAAGAAAGGGATTAAAAACAACATATTCAAGCAGAAAAATTAAGTGACTTGTAGAGTAAGCTTACCCGTATGTTCGCCTTGGTTAATCTGTAAAGAACTCATGCTGAAAACAAAGAAGTAGCAATCAGTTAAATGACACGTGTGTCAACAGTGAAGCATAGAGAAAAGGAGAAAAACAACTTTTAAGGCTTCTGAAACAGTATTAGCATAAGCCACGGACTACATGATAAACTGACCACTAAAACTTTTTTTGTCTCTGACCAGATCCTCCGAGCAAATTACAATGATTTAAAGAGCATGAAACTTACGGAGGGATGGCAGCTATTAACCATTCACCATCAACAGTCGGATTTAGACCAAGCGGATCTGATATAATGGCACGTTCTATTGCCTTCAAAGTCTGTTGGCATAAGCACATTTTAGATATTCGGACAATATAATTATCAATTTGAAAATTCGTTTATCAGAACAAAAGAAATTCAGAGAAAAAAAACACTCCAAATATTTTGTTTGATGACAGAAAAAGTACTGCTACAATGGGGAAACCAAACATCAAGCTTTTAGTGCTTATAAAAACAAACATGGATTCTGATTTCATCAAGAAACATATATTTTAGATGGATGTACCTTCTAGCATCAGCTGGTATAAGATCCAAAATTATGTTAGCCAAAAAGTATGAAGCTCCTCAGCACATTTTAGTGTAGATACCAAGTGGTATCTCATGGATGGAGCTTAATATCATAAATCAGAATGGAAAACATGTTAGGCTTTTCAGCCATAACACATTTACTGAAGGCACTAAATGATATCTCAGCAAGATGGGGGCAGAATAGCATCACCCCTAAATTATGATGCTGAACTTGTTACAAAGCCCCACACTGCCAGTCTGCCACTCTCTCCCTAGCTTTCATTCTTCATTCCACATTAATCTAAGAACGCCATCGAATCTATTGTTCCCACTAGTCCATTATTCTAAAATTTAGTAACTTTTGTGATTAGCTACTGTTGGGTGATCCTCAATTTAGAATGTGGGACAACTGAACCATGGTTTCAAATATTGGTCATTTCCATATACATCGGCAATATCTTATCGGGTTTTGAGGTACCCAATACAATATTAACCCTATAATATTGGCCAATATCCGGCCCGGCATTGCCAATATTGATGATATTGAGATGTTAAAACCATTGGTCGATGGTGGTTCCAATACCGAGATTTTAAACTATGATATGGACTCTCTTGAGGAGGTTACCCAGAGGCATAAGGAAGAGAGAGAGAGAGAGAGAGAGAGAGAGAAGCATAGCAAAATCACAAATGGCGTAAATGAACTTCTTAACAATCTCAAGATTTATCTTCAGGATCTCTTTCATCCAATCAATGTCACAAGCTTATAAAATTCTGGATCCATATTTCCATTATAAGATGTATTTCTTTCAGATATTTAAAATGTACTGAACTTTCTTCCAAGGCATTCACCTTGTCCAGTGGCAAGCCGGCTGTATCCTTGGAATTAGTTCCCTCCGCTAGAAAATGTTCCCTCTCACAGTCCCATCCTTTCTCCTGGCTTCTAAGAATTTGGAAAATGAGAAGAGAGGAGGTAGTTTCAATAAATTGTAATTTCTTGGACCGCTTTTAGTACCTTTGTTATGTGTTTTGGATGAATGGCTATTTAATTAGTGTGTATTTATGTGGTTTTGATAAATTGTAGCTAATTGATACCAAGATTTTTATTCTAGTTAATAGTTCTCACTTTAGTATTTAATGTTGAATGAACTATACTTGACTTCTTTATGTACTCTTAAGATTTTCAGTGGTGATTCTTCAAGTATTTTACTCGTTTACCCTTTAGGGTAAAAGAAAATTTTACCCATTACCTTATAGAACAGGATAAATGAAATTAGTAAATTACCATGTAGAAATGAGGATAAAATCATAAAAGGTTGGGTACTAAAGGTAAGGGTAAGACCCCTACCTACCTATTGCGACCCTTAGCTGAGGTACATAAAAATATGCCGTCAAAAGTCACAAACAAGGGCTGAAGGGCACACCATTGAGGCATGTGTGCATCACCATGAGGATTACAGGATGATGACATTCTCACAAGACAAGTAAACTAAGGAACCAATACCTATATATAGCAAACAAAACCAAGTGTTGCTTAAAGAGATTTATTCTTGATATTATGGAGACAATCAAAACAATACATAAAGATTGTTGTTCGATGTAAGATTGTGAAACATACTGATACTATAGCAACTAAACTGAGATAAGAAATCTGTGATGTAGATTCCTAAAGTAAAATTCAGGAAAGGAAAAAAAATACAGGAAAGGAAACATGACACGAATGTGAATTAATGGTACGAGGAAGAAATCAATTTTATTCACCATAGGAATGACATTTTAGCCCTAAAGATAAGGAAACATCAATAAAAAGAACTACCATAATTCAAAAACCAACTAGCAGGATAGGTACAATGATCTATGACTAAACTGCACCAATTTGTCAGGGAGTTCTCATGCAAAAATGCTTTAATAAGCTTTTAGAACGTCAAACAATGTATGCTTGTTTTCTACAAAATGAATTGCTACCTACAAGTTTTGTCAGTATCACATTATTGAGTAAACATAAGAGTGTTTAGGCTTTGATCCTCCAGTTTTTTTTTTTTGAAAAATAATTTCAGTTTATCTATGAGCACGTATCATCAATAAACATCATCATAAGAACATAAAGATACATCTATGATAAAACTGGAGAGAACAAGTTTTCAAGTGATAGGATTTTAAAAGCAGGAATTAGATTAAGCAAAAAGCTCATGCAAGATGACAGAGGCAGGTGAAACAAAACTACGGAGAATTGTTTTATGGATAAACACCAAGGTTCTGTTAGAAAGTTGGAAAAAAAGAAACAAGTCAAAACATTGATTTAGACTCTTCGAAGGGAGAAACATGTCAGGACAACATATGACATCCACAAAGTTGGTCTCATTTGGGTTAAATGGCAGTTCATGCGCATGACTTCAGAAGGTATGTCCAAAAAAGAATGCAGACAAAATCAAGGGATAAAGGTAGTCAGCATTAATGTGAAAAGTAATTTAACCAGTAAGTCAAAAACTCTTCTCAGATACTTTTGCAACTACGATGCTATAAATATTTATATATCTCATGCTATTTCCTTTTCATTCTTTGCTGTCTTAGAACCACAATTAGTTTACATATACATGAACACAGTGCATATTATAGAAGGAGGTCCAAGAGATTATCATGGCCATGTGAAGACACTTAAGAAACACTTCTCAAATCAAAGAACCTTGAATGTGCAAGACCTTGACATGAAATAAAAAGGTTCCCACCGAGCAGGATTCAGGGTCAGAAGTTTAATTACATGAGGATCATAAGGCGTCACCAAGAGAGTCTGCGAATCTAGGACAGAGACAACAACAACATGATTGAGGGACATCTTTACACCATTTGTCTCTACAATAATATGATCTAGCATCCCTGCAACAAACATTGGACAGGTAATACTGTTAAATAATAGGTCATACTTAGAATCATGAAACAACAATTTGTAATGACCTGCAGATGCTTTGCCAGTTCGAAGTTTAGTTAATTCCCTTGATAAAGCTGTTATTGCATCCTCCATTAGTGAAAGAGCAGTTGACTTCAAAGGTCCCTTGTCTGGAACAACTTGAGTATCACCATCACCCTCCTTCTCTACAAAAATGCAGCTGGAGCAACATTAGAAAAAATTCACTGTTAAATAATAGGTCATACTTAGAATCATGAAACAACAATTTGTAATGACCTGCAGATGCTTTGCCAGTTCGAAGTTTAGTTAATTCCCTTGATAAAGCTGTTATTGCATCCTCCATTAGTGAAAGAGCAGTTGACTTCAAAGGTCCCTTGTCTGGAACAACTTGAGTATCACCATCACCCTCCTTCTCTACAAAAATGCAGCTGGAGCAACATTAGAAAAAATTCACTTCAGCAAAAAATGAGAAAGCCGTGGTAAAAATCAGAAGATAGTTAAAATACTTGTGATTTAAAAAAAAAACACGTCTCATTTTCTTTAATACTTGAAATTCAGTAAAGGTTGGATTTATTTGTAATTTCCATAGTAGCCGGAGGTTACTTATGAACATATAAATATTGATTAGCCTGGATATCTGATTGAGATCTATAGATTGAATTAAGATATTGTTAGATATCAATAATTAGAAGCCCACTAATATTAGGAATTGAAATGTATTCAAGTTCAAAAGATAAAGGGATATGATTGGTAACTGGGAGTTACTGCTCATGTAAACAGAAATTGTGTAATAGACTAATAGGGCAGATTTAGTGGAACTTCTGTGGTTGTTAACTGGAAAGCACTCACTCAGCCTATAAATGGTTAGAACCATGTAATGGGCAGATTATGCAAATAATATCTGGTATTTGATTTTTTTAGAATATAAGAAATCATTTCTCTGATTATACTCTCTTCTTTTTCACCCTCTTGTCTTCTTTCTAATTTTTTTTGAAATCTATTAAACCTCTTTCCAGTATGCTACAAAGCCTTGAGTTTCATAATAAATTGTAAGCCAGAATTAGGGTACATCAATTTTTGCTATCAAAGCCCAATCTCATCTTTATTTCCAATTTTGCATTAAAGGTGAATTGCTTCCTATGCCATGCAAAATAGGTGCACTGTTTCTCTTGACTCTTATTTCAATAATCTTATGAACCAGTGCCTACACTCCCTTTTTTCAACAACAAAAGGCTTGCCCTTAATGAGGTGTAAGACAGAGATCGCATGTTTTCAAAGATTTGAGAACACTAGACACTAGAAGGACCACTATTTTAAATGTCCCTGAGATTTACTTATATGTCATGTTGAGCCTTCAATGCCACGGAATGAAGATGTGTGTGTGCGCGCTTGCGCACGCGCGCGCGCGTCCCTGAGACCTCGGATACAAACATATCGCGGGACATATCCATGACATCGTATTTCGTGCATGAATTATATGCACTGTGATTGTTTATCTATTCTTTACGTTTATTACTTATAATACACTATTTTTGGATCCTTATTAAAAGGCTTATTTTAAAATATTTACATTTAGATCTATTAATTTATTAGGGTGATGACAATTAGTTATGTTAAATTTGTCAATATTTTGTATACATCAGATACATATATCTTTCACCTACTATAGCACCCACTGTCTGCTATCCCCCCGATATACGCTATCTGAGATGTGACTCCCTTTGGTCGGCATGTATGCGACATTCACCATTCAAAACTTAATCACTTCAATGTTAAAAAAAATCTGATTAATCGGCCGATTAATCCTGATCGGGAAGCCACTGCATAAAAATGCATTTATTGCTCGCATTAATCAGCAGATTAATCAGTCGCATAAAGAGTAATCGATCACATTAATTGCTAATGCTTCTATTTCGCATCCGACCCAGATTCATACTTTGGTTATACCCCTAACCTGATCTGAAACCCAAACCCAACTATAATAAAAAGAAAGTTAGGGCTTAATTTGCCTCCCCCCCCCCCCCCAAAACCCCGAAGTCGACCCTCACCTCTCATCTCTCACGTCACGTTGTCACAACGAATGCAAGCCAAGCGACAACTCGTGGCTGCGACGGTGACGGCTTGGCTGTTTAGTTGCATGTTTGCTCTTTCAATATGCATGCTTATTAGTTGATGAATGATGAATGATGAATCCCACACACACACATATATGCCAAATGGGAAGACTGAAGAGGTTGTGTTATTTGTATATACAAAATAACTAGCATATAGTGCAAGACTACAGGTATTAAAGCATTTAAGCATGTAGTTTCCATTGTATCTGTTGAAGAGGTAGAAATCAATTAAATATATAAAAATATTCAATTGCAATTAATCCCCGTTTAATTCGATTAATCATTATTCGGTGTTGTGATGAGAAATGTGTATGTGTGCGGAAATTAATAATAATAAAACTCAATATAACACTTCACCAATATGAAACGATCGTTGGTAGTGTAATACCTCTATTTTTGAAATACAAGATTTAACATGAATAATAATATTTTTTATTGCATGTGTTTTGTGTTAATTATTATTATGATTGTTACTATTGGTAATTATTATTATAAGCTCACTTCTTACCCCCTTATTTTTCTCTTCCTTTTTCTTTCATTTTCTTATTCTTTATCCTAAGCCCAATCCAACTTCAAGTATTCATTTCCATATGCTTTACCTTTACCCATTAGCTCATATCCATTTCTTATCTTTCTTTTATTTTTTCTTAGCTCATGCCATGAGCCCATTTCCATTCCTTCTATTTTATTTTTTATTTGAGCCAAAATTAAACCAAAACTTATAACCCAATATCAATTTTAATCTTACCTCAAATCTAAATTCTACAAAAAATCACATCTAATTCTAACTTACCCCAAATCCAAATCCTATTTTCAAAATCATAATCTCAACTAATTCTATTTCAAAATAAAACCCTTACTAATCTTAAATCTATTTTAATCCTTATCCTATCAACTAAATCTTAAATCCTAACTATGTAATCCTATATTTTAACTACATAATCACTAACCCTATATCTCTCTCCCGATATTTAATCCTATCTAATTCTATCCATCAAATATAAATCTTAACCAACCTAATCCTCATAGATCCTACCTACTAAATTCTATAGTTATCTTAATTAAATAAAAATTCTAACTAACCTAATCTCTCATTATCTCCTAATCCTAACCATCTAATCTTAAATTATCCTAATCCTAACTATATAATCATAACCAATTAACATCTCGTATATAAACATCTAATCCTAAACCAAAACCCTAACCTAATCTTCTCCTTCTTCCTTTGCTGGCAGTCCCAACCCACCATATGGCCTCCTCTTTCTTCTCTAGCGAGACTTCGACGGCAGCTCGTGATACCTCGACATCCTCGCGGCCTCCGCCTCCTCTGTTGTCAAACTCTCCATTGCCGGCCGTGAGTTTCTCCCCCTCCGCGGCTTCTGCCTCCTCCAGCGAGCTCCGCCGCGGCCTTCTCCCGGCCATGTCTCCTCCTGCACCGTGAGTGTGCCCTCTCTTCCTCTCTATTTTTATATTATTATGTATATATTTATGTATGAGTCATTTGTGATTGGGTGTGCATAAATTAATGTGTGATGATACATTTGTGGATATGTGTTATGTGTGCATGAAAATGTGCATGTTTGTTGTATATGTTTATGTAAGAGTGTGTATGTATATATGTATAAATGTATGCATGATTATAAGTGTGTGAGTATTGTGTATGCCTAGGTGTATGCATGATTATGTGTATGTATATACCCATGTATATATATGTATAGGGCTGTGTACATATGCATTTATGTGTACGCGTGGCTAATGTGTTGGTTATATGTTAGCGATGCAGACCTGTTCGTGCGCTCCGAACCCGGTAACAAAAGACCCAGACCCGATCTGAATTTATGTCCGTTATGGACCCGATACACTGGCGATTCGAAAATCGATCCATGGGATGATCAGGAGATTTGTACCGGTTCGTGCAGTGGAGACCGGCCGGTGATTCGGTTCCAAAATCACGTCATTTCATGTGAGTGCAGTGTTATCGAGGCGTGAGGCGCAGTGTGAGGCGCAAAGTATCCAGCGCACATGAAGCGCAAGGCGAGGCGATCGCCTCACTTCAATGAGGCGCATATTTTTTTTGTATGGATGTATTATGGATTTCTTCTTTGTATGAATGTATTCTTTTCTTTGTATTAATGTATTATGAATGTATTCAGTGAGGAACATACTTCAGTGAGGCGCATGATTATGGATGTATTCTTTTTTTATATTCTAAGATAATGAAAAATGCACACTAAAAATGTATTAAAAAATTTACACTAAAAATGCATCAGAGACAAATCTTTCTTTGTTTCTCTCTCGTTCTTTCTCTCTCCTGATCTCTTTCTCCTCTCCAGCTTTCTCCCCCCTCTTCCTCTCTCTTAATCTCTCTTTGTCTCTCTTCTCCCTCAGAGATGAGAGATCTCTATGTCTCTGAGAGAGAAGAGATATCAAGAAAGGATTGAAAGAGGGAGAGAGAGCTGGAGTGGAGAGAGTGTGCTTACCTGGCGGCGACGACGAAGGCGATAATGATGAAGGCGACGACGAATGCGCGGGCCCCTCTGCCCTAGATCGGGTTCGCCTGCAGTAAAAAGCTTGATTTTTTCATTTTTACTTTTTATCTAACTTAAGCGGGCCAAATTTACCCGCTAAATTAGTGAGTTGTAACCCGACCAGCCCCACAAACAATAAGCGCATAGAGGCGATCGCCTCGCGCTTCGCGCGAGGTGCATTCGGGCGCGCGCCTCGCGCTGCCCACGCGCCTCGTGCTGCCCACGTGCCTCACCTGCGATGCGGGGCGCATTGTTGCGCCTCGCTTTGGCTCGCGCCTGAGGCGCATCGCCTTGATCACCTCTAATAACACTGTGTGAGTGTTTGTTTATTGGTCTATTTCAATTTCAACATTTTATCTTAATATTTCATGCGCATGTATATATTATTCTGCATTATTCTGTTCATGCCGGTTACTATTGTTACATTGTAATGCTCTGATACCAAGAAAATCCTGTCACGCCCCGCTTCCCAAAATATGCGAAAACGGAGTCGCGACAAGAGTCGGCGACGTGTATACGTGAGGAAATACCCCACGCATACACGCTAAGCCTAAATTAATCCGAACAAGATATAAAATCTACTAAAATGAATCATAATCACTGCAATATCACATATAAGCATCTACACATGAAAACATATGAATAAGGAATGGAATAATAACCGATAGCAAAGTATAGAGGATTATAGAAACTACAGAATCAATAAAAATGAAAAGAAAGACAATAATACGAGAGTGGATAGGGAAGACAAAACTAGCAATATTGATTTATAGATGATTAAACATGTGTGTATATATGTGGTCTATTGCAAATCCAAAAACTAATTGACGCTACTTTGTTATGTAGCTAAAGTTCTATGTGCAATACATCAGCAATAGAATTATCAGACAGAAAAAAATTACACAACGCATATTTTGGTGGACAACACTCAATGTAAGTACTATCTAGATATGATGTAATATCTGATTGTAAATAAAAAGAACGTGGTTAAGAGTTTACCTATTGAGATCGCATTCGATCTCAATGTCCTATTCTTTATCTGCAGATGCAAGCAGACGCATGGCTTGGAGATTGATATGCAACGGCGTCTTAGGGTGGAATCGGTCTTGCCACTCGTGGATGCCTAAACGAAACTCGGTATTTTTGGCAATCGCAAACGCAACCTGATTTAAGTAGTCAACAACTGATTATCAGTTGGCGAATTGAAACTCTAGGAAGGGGCGAAGAGCGACTTAAGTTGTCTTCGTCATCAAGCAATCCGTCGTTATCCTCAGGGTCAGTCAAGGTGCAATTGTGGTCAATAGCACGTACTATGAGTGGCTCGAAATGAGGAAGCACAGTTGCACACACGTAGATGGCACTGGATGTGTAGGCATGCTCATCTAGGCTCACACACAGGGCTGACAGGGTAGTCGTTGACTGGGCTTGCTCGATCGTCGATGCAAGCGTGCTCAGGCCTGACTCGAGCGTGGCAGAGACTAGGCATGAGCAGGTTGGCCTTTCATTGGATTGGCAATGCAAAGAGGTGGGGATGAGCAGGGCATGGGCTGTGCACACGGGGATCGAGGCAAGCTTGTTGGTCAAGCTCGAGATCAGGCTGGCGATGATGAGGGCGCGAGGTGGGAGGCTGATGGCCTGCTGGCACTTGGCATATGTCGTGTCGATGGCGGCTAGCTCGGCGCTAGGGCAGGCGACAATTGGTTGCTGGGGCAACGAGGGGATGGGTTGGGCGATGTTGCTGTGAAAGAGTGAGTTTGAGTGGAAATAGGAAAGAGGGATTAGATGGAGATGAGAGTTTAGGTTTTTTGGGTTTTTTTTTATAAAGGGGATATAGGATAAATATTACTAGAGTTTCACACTCCTAATAAGATTCTCTAGGGTTTAAACTCCTAAAACCTCTAGGATTTCAGATTCCTAAATAGTTTGAACTTTGGAATCTAGATCTCACTCAGATTTAAGAAAATTTCAAAAGCTTTTTTCAATTCAATATATCAAAAGATTATATAGGGGCCTCTTTTTTAGGCAATACAAAACTTAAGTTCCAAATTATAACTAATGTGGTACCTATGTTGCATGGACACGACAACATTAAAATGGATACGACACTCGGACACGTGACAATTTTTTTAAAATACACACGACATGTGTGTCCGACACGCGTGTCGGACAAATTTCGGACACGACACAGTTTCATAATAAGAGTGTCTGTGTTACATAGTGTGGTCCTAAAATAAAAGCATGCTGAAATAAACCAAAAATCAAAAATAACCAAAAATACAAGAAAATAAAAAATACATCTCTTATTCAATCTTTACTCGAACCAAATAGATGTTGATGTTGCGCGTTTCTCTCTGTTGGTACACGCGCCACGTCTTCGGAGTCTTCAACTAGATGTATGCATCATTCTCCTAAGGTCGGAAAGAACTCGGCTCTGTCGAGTTAAAAATCGAGAAACTTTCATACTGCTCCAATATGTCGAGATCGATCTGTTGAAATTCACTTCGATCTACCCACGTATCATTAGTAGATGGCTTTCTTTCCATCAAACCAACTATTTATGAGTCTAGCCATCTTTGATGGTGATAATTTTATCAACCCAGATGTTATCAACTTGATGTGCGGTATTGGGTAATATATTTAGAAGTGGTGAAAGGGAGGGTCTTTCAGAACTAGGCTTGTGGGATGGCTCATCATCTAATAAGTAGTGAATTGCTAGGATTAAAGCCTTTGTAATCCACTAAATTTTCAATATTGAAAATAGAACTCATACAAGATATTGGGCATGTAGTTTCTTTACGTTTCCGGGAGAAAACCATTCCGGACGAATTCATGTCATCACATAATCACCGATTGAAAGTTTTAAAACATTTCTTACATCCGCTCCTAACTTTAGTTTGCATTACTTTGAGCAATTTTATCACTGACTTTTTTGTGTAAGTCGTACACATGTGATGTGAATGAAAATGCAGACTCGGATGCCCGATAATGATCTGACATAAGAATAAGGTCTATGGTTGCCTAGATCTAAAACCGTAAACAATCTCTGTGAGCTTTTAACTATAGTCCTATTAATAGATGTATTATATGCAAAGTCAACAATGGCTAATTTGATATCTCAATTTCCAATGTGCTCACCTACAAGTATTCGTAACAGATTTTCTAGACTTCTATTGACAACTTCAGTTTGACCATCAGTTTGGAATGAAAGCAATAGAGGATTTGAGCTTTGTGTCTAATACATGCCAAACAGTTTTTCAAAAGTAACTTGTGAATTTAACATCTCTATCAGACACAAATGTTTTAGGAAAACATGAAATTTGCAACACCATTGAAAAATATCTTAGCAACTCTAGATGCATCGGAGCTTCGGGAACGAGAGAAGATTGGCCATTTTGAAAAAACGGTCCACAACAAGTAAAACTAAATCGTGTTTTCCAAGAGTTTTTTGGTAGACCTAACGCAAAATCCATACTTCCGTCTTGTCACGGGCATTTGAGACTGGGAGCGGAGTGTACAAACTTGTGTTTTGTTTTTAATGCTTTGTTAGTTGGCGAGTATGATATCTACCAACATGTTTAACAATATCGCATTTTAAGCTAGGCCAATAGAACCAATATTCAATGGCTTCTGTGGTCTTTTCATTCCCAAAGTGTCCGACTAGACCACCGCATGCAATTCCCAAACAAGAAATTCTCGAAGAGTGGTTTGTGGGATGCATAACTTTCAGCCTAGAAATACAAATATTCATCTTGCAAGATAAAACCATCTACTTCACAAGTCATTTCATCTTTCAACTTAGTGTAGATGTCACGAAAATCGAGACGCGACTCACTCAGTTTTCAACTTTTCAAAACTACTTGCTACCAAGGATATTGTTGTCAAAATAAAGATGCGATGGCTGAGTGAATATACACCTAGAGGGGGGTGAACAGGTGTAGTGTTAATCTATATGACAAATAAAATTTTAGTTAGACCTAAAGGTATTTAGACCTTGAACTAATGCATAGGCTTTCTCAAGTTCAGTAACTCATCGACCTAACAATTTTGTTCGTAAGTCTTCTTGTAGTCCAGATTGGAATTGTAATATCCCTAGTTAATTATAATAATAACCATTATTAATTTAAATTATTATTATCATTAATTATTATTACTCATTATTTAATTGATGGCATTAGCATTTTAAATTTTTATTGTTATTATGGATAAATTATACATTATAAATTATTACCATTGTTACTATTATTATTTCTAAAATTATTTTATTATTATTAATTATTAATTATTAACATTCTTAATTATAAATATTATTCTTTTATTCTTTGTATGAGTATTGGGATAAGCAAGCCCATCCACTCTCCTTTCCTTCTATTATCTATTCAACCCGCAACCCTAAATTACAAAACTAAGTCTAGTCTTCTATTTTCGTTTATCTTCTCACTTTCTTTCTTTTAGGCCCAAGTCCACAGAGCCCAACAATCTCTATTTTTCAATTATTTTTCTTCTTTAATTTGAGCCCAAAAGCAAGCCCAACAACCCAAAATATCCTATATATACTTATCTTCTTCCTTCCTCCTCAAATCCAAAACCTAGTTTTCTCTTTCACCGTCGCCACCTCAAGCTGACGCCCACGCTCTCTCCTCCTCCCGCAACAGTGTGTCACCTATCCCTCTGCCTTCGCCATCTCCTACTTCTCTAGCAGCCCACGTGCCGCCCTAGCACCCGCAGCCACCACAACCCGCCACCGACCTCTGAACCCAAACACCAACACCTGCAGCGCGCGCAAGACACCCGACAGTACCACCCGATCATCGTCATCCTCTTCTTCCCCTCACATACTCTTTCCTCATTCTCTCCCCTCTGCTCTAAACCCAACCACCACCCTAACCATCTTCGGCGCCCTCACACCTCCCTCTCCTTTTCTTTCTCCCGCCTTCCTACACCGCTGCTCTCTCTCCTTCGCGGCCAGCCCAAAACTGCCGCAAGCATTACCACCTCCCATCTCCATCTTCTTCTCATGTCATCCACCCAACTCGCCCACAGCCACCCATACCACCTCTCTTTCCACCTGAATCTAACCACTCGACGGCGAGCCGCCACTGCCTACGCACCCGAGACCTGTTGGTGCCTCCACCAATGCCTCCCCTCGTAGCAGCCGCCAAGCTCTGCACTTCTTCTCATTCTCATGTTCTTCACTCGCAGCCACTTCTCCCCTCTCTTGCTCTGTGCAGACTCCGCCGCATCGCCATCTCTTGTCCACCTCTTGTCATTTGTCAACCAAGTCGCCACCACTGCCTTCCCCTTCTCACACGGCCACGCCCGAGATCACCGCGTCACCTCCTCCCCTCCCCTCTCTATAACCAAGAAACCCGAACCCAACCAACTCTCTCTCCCCTTTACCTTCGCCATCCCGTTGCACTCCCCTCTCTCCATGTGCCTTCATAGCCAACCCAACCATCCCACGCCACGACCTGCTTCCCATGCCTGCGCCACCAATAACAACTAGACCTGTCGCCATCTCCCTCTCTTTAACTCCTTACTGTAACTCCATGCAGACCCACTTCAAATTGCAAACCCGAGCCCTATCTAGTTGAAGACCTGACCCAAATCCATCAATAATTGATTGAGTTTAAGTTCTCAGACCCATTGCAGCAACTCGACCTGTTTTCATCACAACCTGAATCCATTAAAGGTGAGTTTTTTTAACTCTCTTTAAAATATGTGTTTTATTGTGGTAAGTTAATCTACTTTGTAAATTGTTTATTTAATATTTAGTTATTTAAATTGTTTATTTAATTTTCCAACATGTAAAGCATTATAAAAAATGTGAGTGTTTTTCAATTTCTTTAATAAATTATTGTATCAATTAATCATTTAATATTCAAATTGTTTAACTAATTTTATAGTATTTAGAAATCGTAAACTTTTATGAATTAATTGCTAGTATAATATTCTGCCATGTAATGTTCATGTACATCTATCTTAATTATTTTACATGTTTTAGACAAATAAATATAAATCTTGAAAATCATTTGGTGGAATACTGAATTATTGCTCTTTAAGAATAATGTCTTTATTTGAGATTTAAGTATGTTTCATCTAGAGGAATACAATAGATTATTAATAGTAGATTATTATTCTGTGAGAGAGTTAGACATTATAAACAACAGATCAGATATGCACTTGATGTTAAATGTATATGGACTCCGTATTTTATCACTGAAATGTAGTGTTTCTTCATTAGTTATTGTTTAGTTCTTTATCACTTTGATTCAAATCTAGATGTGATGAATTTAGACTGTAATCTGATTTGATCTTGAGGTTGATTACTTCGTAATTGTAGAAAATGTGGGGTTTTAGGTGAATTATTTATTAAACTTGCTTTCCTTATTTGGTAATAATTCATAGGGAATTCAATTGGATATTGAGGATAATTAAATAGGATGTTGCTTCATTAAAGATTGGAACTTTTGATATGTGGATCTATCAGTGGACTCTATTAAAGTGGAGTTTGACTTGGGATTGGTGAATGAGTGTAGATTGGATTAGTTTGAACTAGTTAATTGTACAGATATACAGTAGATTTGTTGCTTTGGTCTTTAGATCCTTGGATAAGTGGTTGAGTTTGATTGAAGTGGGGGTTGACAGATGACCTTGATTGAATTTGATAATGGGGATTTGATTAGATGTAATTGAATATTTTATTTCAGCTTGGATATATTGATGAGCTTAGAGGGTTAGAGTAGATTGATATAAATAAGAGAATTGTTTATTGGTTAATTGAGCTTGTGGCTTGTCTTTTCTGATTCTTTTGATAATGAATTTATTACTTGATGTCTACGGTGATTTGTATTGAGATTAAAAGTTAAAGAGCATGTTATTGTTATATCCTACTACCTATGGATGAAATCTTGATTATTTTGTATGAAACTGTATATTGACGAATCAGTACATGCCATTTTAATAGCATAATTCATGTTACCGAAATCTCTGTGAAAATATTACCAAGCGGTAACACCATTGTCCTATTTATATTGTTATACGGATATTATGTTTACATTTTGACATAGTTAACGTACTATTATCGTATTATTCTAGTAATCTAAGTAACATGGACATTGATTAATCTTAATAATCTAAGTAACAATAACATTAAACAACTTATACCGTAATAAAAGAAATTGAAAGATTAGACATATGTATTTTGGATGGACCAGGATATAAGTTGCTCAGCCGAAAGACAACATGCAAGGTTCCAAGGGATGACTGACATCCCGTATTATTCATATTGTTATTATTATTGAGTACCTAGCGGTACAACCTGATTCAACGCCAGGAGATTGGGCCATAATCCCAGGTATCTCGGGACCCACTTAAAACACAAATAATGTCTCCACCAATTAGTTTCAAATAACATAAAACCTCAATTGATGTGTAGTAGATGCAGTATGGGATGTGTTTTACTGCATGTGACAACTGGAGTTCGGTAACATAATTAATAACAGAATTGGACCTTACATATTGTATCGTAAATTGATGTATGCTCACTTGTTATATATGTACAATAAATACTAGACACTTGACTTCACACATGATTCTATTACAGTTTGTTTCATTATGTTTATCTATGTATTGTATTGTCATTCACAATGTACTGACCGTTATTATACTATGTATATAGTATTCCCTCATTTTACACACTCGCTGGGAGTTTCTGACTCCCCAGGATTTGCATATCCATGTCTAAGGATATTTTATTTTGTTAATCAGCTGTCTAGGAGGGATCATATGTATTACGAGGAGCCCGGAATTTCTCTCGACGTGATCACCAAGTTTGGGTATTATTCTTGCCTCTCTTTTAATTCCCATTGATTATTCGATTCTCTATAGATTGAACTCAGCATTATTTTATTTGATTATTCATAGAATAATATATCTTTGTGTAAAAATTTATATGTCATATTGCAGTGATTTTATTGCCTACATAGTTGATTTATATAACTCGCTAAGGTTACATTAGGCTTAGCGTGTATACGTGGGGTATTCTTCTCGCGTATATGCGTCGCCGACTCTCATCATGCGTCGTTTTCGCGTATTTTGAGAAGCGGCGCGTGACAGGAATCGTGAAAAGATTTGGGTTTCGCCTTCAACGTTCAAGGTACTGCATCTAATGAAGAACTGATCAAATTTTGCGACATTTTTTACAGATTTGTTGCCTTGAATGAATAGAGGCCACTTGTCCAAGAGACGGTCATAAAAAGATGACAACACATACTTACCTTTGAGTTCATCCTTCATAATTTCACATGTGTCTATCGGTCATTGAAGTCTAGTTGCTCGCATAGTCTTTATATTGGTCTAGTATTGACTAGGTTGACTGATAAGTTTCATTAAAGCAAACTTAACTTTCTCAGGCTCGGATAGAAAATACCATGTACTTATTTGCGCTTTGAAGCCATCAAGGAAGAGTTGGAGATCTAAACATCCACCAAAGGTGGGAAATCTAACTTAATACTTTTTAGAAATTGTTCATCAGGGTTAGATGCATTGTTTAGATTGTCGTGCATGTTCTGCAGTGAGACTTCTTTAGTTGTGGATGGTTCTTGATCAGCTTCTAACTTAGTCTCTCTTGACTCTGGTGTAGAGTTTAGTTGATGTCCTTAAGCTCGGACTATATATTGGCAAGTGTGAAGGAAAGTTGATCCAATCGGGAATTCGGGATTCAATTGTGATCAGTGTTTTAAATATCGGATATCGGTGATATACCGGTCGGCAAAATTATAAACTGGATATCGGATACGGGTGATATATCGCGACATGGTACTAAATACCGGTTGATATATCAATAGTAAATACATATAAGACATTATTAAAAGAAATAAGTTATTATCCAAATATCATTGAAATACCATAATGAACATAAAATAAAATAAAACGATCTCTCAAGTAAAAAAATAATTATTATAAGTAACTATATCGGCCGATATATCAGATATTTCATCTCGGATATCAGCCGATATATCGGTCACGTGACGATATATCAGCCCATATCGGTCCAAAACGATATCTGGTAAATTTTTGTACTTATCGTATCATTTTGGATAAAATACCGGTATCTCAGCCGATATACTAGTATATCGGCCGAGATTTAAAATAATGATTGTGATGGAGTGGGATTCACTAAACTCTCCTAGCAAATAAAGGTTACCTCGACGAGTTGGCATGCACTAATCAAAACCTAATAGAAATAGGAAAAACACAACTAGCTAGATATTAAACTATTTTTTTGTCTTTTGGGATTTTATAATTTTTATTTTGTTTTGAATAAGATCTAAATTCTATATACAAGAAAGCAAATAAAATAACTAAGATGCAATTGCTACCTTAGTGTGTTCTCTATACCAAATTAATGTGAAACATGTGTGTATGTGAAAATCAATAATAATAAAACTCAATTTAATGCTTCACCAACATGAAACGATATTTTGACAGGAAAAATAAAACTAGCAATATTAATCTATAGATGATTATATATATATATGAGGGATCTGTACCTCTGCCGCCAGCTGAGAGACTCTCAACTGGCACAACGTGATTGAATTTTAAGTACAATTTTGGGTGCTGGTATCATGGTCACAGTTTTATATGAGAAGTGATTAAGTCGCAGTGTTTTTATAAGAGTTGTTGCCATGGTCGCAGCCTTTTCTTGAAGCGCGGTCTTTTTCTGAGGACTGCTATCATAGTTGCAGTTCTAATTACACTGAAAAATATATTTTTTAGGACTGCGACTATGTTACAGTGGACTGCGACCATGTTGCAGTAAGTTTGCGATTATATTGAAGTGACAGCTGAGAGAGTCTCTCTCAGTTGGCGGCTGAAGTACATTTCTCTCTATGCATACACACACATATATACACACGTGTGTGTGTCCTATTGCAAATCAAAGAACTAATTAATACTATTTTGTTATGCAGGTAAAATTTATGTGCAATACAGAAGCTATGAAATTATCAGAATCATACAACTCATGTTTTAGAGAACAATACTCAATGTAAAGAATATTTAGAAATAATGTAATATCTGATTGTAAATAATAAGAACGTGATTGAGAGTTTATCTACTGAGAATCGCACAGTGTCCTGCTCTTTATTTGCAAGTGCAAGTAGACGTATGGCTTGGAGATTGATATGCAACGACATCTGAGGGTGGAATCGATCTTGCCACTCGTGGATGCCTAGACGAAACTTGGTCTCTTCAGCAATCACTGGCACAATCTGATTGAAGTAGTCGGCAGCTGATTCTCCATTAGGGTGAAGAGCCTCATGAAGTCGTTTTCGTCATCGATCAAGCCGTTGTCAACCTTGGGGTTAGCCAGGCTGCAATCGTGGTTGATAGCACGTACTATGAGTGGCTGGAAACGAGGGAGCAGGGCTACACACGCGCAGACGACACTGGATGTGTAGGCAAACTCACGCAAGCCCGCGCACTGGGCTAGCGAGGTCGTCACCGATTGGTCAGCTCGATGACACGGGCGTGGCCGGGACTGGGCATGGCAGGCTGGCATGGCATTGGATTGGCAGTGAACAGAGGCGGTGACGAGCAGGGCACAGGCTGTGGGCAGGGATCTAATCAGGCAAAGGCAAGCTAGCTGGTCGAGCTCGAGATCAAATCGAAGATGATAAGGGAGGGAGGCCAACGGCCTGCTGGTGCTCATGCCCTGGTTGTCATCGGTGCCAGCTAGCGCTCGGCGCTAGGGCGAGCGGTGGGCAGCTGCCGAGGTGACGAGGGAGAGGGGATAGGTTGGGCATTGTTGCCATGAGAGAGAGAGAGAGAGTTGAGTGGAAATAGGAAAAAGAGATTTGAGGGAGATAGAGTTTAATTTTTTTTAGGTTTTTATTTATAAAGGGGATAAGATAAATACTACTAGGTTTCACACTTCTAACATGATTCTCTAGAGTTTCACACTCAAAGGCTCTAGGGTTTCACATTCCTAAAGGGTTTAGACTTTAGAATCCAGATTTCACTCAAATTGGAGGAAATTTCAAAGCTTTTTTCAATTCAATATAAAGATTACATGGGGGCACTTTTTTACGTAAAACAAATTTTGAGTTCAAAATTATAACCGATGTGGTACTAAAATAAAAATAAGATAAAAATAAACCAAAAATCCAAAATAACCAAAAATACAACACAATAGAAAATACATCTCTTGTTCAATCTTTACTCGAACCAAATAGATGTTGATGTTGCGCGCTTCCGTCTTCATTGGTACGCGCGCCATGTCTTCAGAGTCTTCAACTAGATGTCCGCATCAGCTGGATCGCACGAATAATGAAACTGCATTGTTTAGCACTGAATTGCTTCCTGAAACTCGTTGAAGAGTGTTCAACCATTTTTCATAATTTCATCATGCCATTGTCACTATACTCTAATTGTACCTGTTGCACAATAAATCCAGCACTACCTATCCTAATATCAAGAACCCACCATCTCTAGAAGCACTGTTCCACAAGCTTTCATTCCCAACACTACCACCCACTGATGATACTCAAGGTGTCTGTAACAGCCTATTTTTTATTATTTATAATTTTATTTATTTCCTCATGATTTTAAGTATTGGTTATAAAGGAAATTTTATAATTCCTCATTCTTAATTGAATACCAATAATAATAATAAATGACCAAAGAATTAGTTATTTTTTTATGAGTTATTTTCATTTTTGGATTTATGGCATAAATTAGAATATATAGAAAATATATATAGGTATTTTATGCCAACATAATTATGATACTAGAGTATATGGGAGTATATCTTAGATATTTTCAATTTTAGGTATATCTTATAGTATTTCCAAAATTAGAACATACCTAAACAAATACTAAGTATTTGTAGAAAATTTTTTATCACTTTGAGTTAGTGGATGAGTTAGGTATGCATGAAGGGGTGAGGTGTAAGGCTAGGATCATTTTGATCCTAGCCTTGGCCAAGTGGCAAGATTAGTGGGGAGGATGTCTTTGTAATGACTAGGGTTATTAGGGGCCTCTATGCAAAATCACCTCCCCTTACGTTTAGATCTGAGGGGGAGAGTTTCTCTCCTCTCTGTAAAAATACAACCTTCTCTCCCAACTGAAACCCTAAGATCCACTCTCCCTCTCTCTCCTCCCTCTCAACTCTCTCTATACCCACACAATACTCTCTTTCTCTTGCACCCCCCAGCCGAAGCCAGGGGGCGGCAGCAACCGCGCGCCACCACAGCCGCGCGCAGCCGCGCGAGGGCGGCGCCAGGCCGCACGTGGCCTGGTAGGAGGGGGAAGCTTGGTTGGCCAGGAGAAGAGGAAAAATTCAGATTTGGGGATAGTTTTTATAAAGAAAAAATCAAGCCCTAATTCTGAATTTTTGTTCCAAATACTCTTTTCTTCCAGAGGCTAAAGTTGGGTAAAGGTATAATAACACTCAACTAGTTCTTCTCATGATTATGATTATTTCATAAACTAAGAATTTCCCTTGTCTTTTTGCTAGGATTTGAGTGGAGGAATGATCGAGGATCACAAGTGGGAGTCCATCTATTAAAGTGAGTAAATTTCTATACTCACTTTACATACTTAATTCATGAATCTAAAAGTTAGTAATTGACGTATGAGATTAGGTGGGATTTGAAGAAAGTAAAATAGAATAGTGTAGAGTAGCATGTAAATTAATTTTACATGGAATTGGTGTCATACTTATTCTCTTGTCATTAGAAGGTGGTTACATAAATTATTTGTGATATGCATTCGTAACAATTAGAGTTAGGTTAAGTAGCATAGGTAAAGTAAGTGGTGATGGGTGTTTGCTAGAATGTAAGTGTGTTTTAGTAGTTATGTTACATGTTATGTATGTGTAATGTTAAGTCACTAATCATGATGCATAGGTAGTTCCGCATGAATCACATTTTGCACGAATTACTATGGTAATACCTATATAATAGCATGATTGAATATATGGGTGACATGTGAGCATGTCGACTTTGTGATCTTGCCAAGACATGCTAATTGTGTAACTATGCAATGATATATTTTAATATGCTACATGTATGAGTGCGTTGATTGTAGGAACTATACGTCGGTATGTTGATTTCCTATGTTTTGTCAATTATGAGGAGGAAGGGGCCGGGCGGGAGCCGGTAGGAGGGGGGAAGACGGTGAGTAATGGTAGTGCATATTGTTTATTAACATAAGGAGGAAGGAGCCGGGCGGGAGCCGGTAGGTGGGAGAAGACGGGGGTCATGGGAATCACGTATACACATTGCGTGAATATGTATATTTAATTCATATGCTATATATATATGAGTCTTGGTTGCACTTCTAGGAGGAAGGGGCGGGCGGGAGCCGGTAGGTGGAGAAGACGGGGGAAATTTAGCACCCTATGATTAGGGTGACATGCGAATGTGCCTTGATAAATAACATAAATATGGTATTATCGGAAAGTGTCTGAAAGTGGCAATAATTAGTAAAGGCTAAGGCAAGGTAAGAACTTGTGTATATACTAGAAAGAAACTTTTAATAATCATAAAGAAAGCCTAGCAATTATGGCTTGTAATTATTAAATCGGGTAAGAAAGTACCTAATATTCATGTAAGGTTTCTCTCGGATTCTGCAGGTATGTTGTGGTAAAAATATTCATGATAGCATTCATTTAGTGTTTATGAAATTTACTCGCTGAGCCTTCGAGCTCATTCCTTTTATTTTTCCCTTTCAGGTCTGGATAAAGGTAAAGGCATATTGTAGCTTGGAGTAGTCATGAGCAGGATGGCACATTTTTCATAAAACCTTATCTTTGTTCACTATGTGCATATAAGTATGCTTTATGTCAGCATTACCTAGTTAAATGTACTATGGTGCTACCATCATATGTAAATTTTTGTAATAGTTGTAATTAGAACATGTGGCACATGGGATGTTGGTGAAGTTAAGAACTATGATCATGTTGGTAGTATTATGTGGTTAATGGATGCCTTGATGGTTATGTAAGAAAATGTATGGTATAAGTATATTTTGGGAACTTCTTTACGGTTGATATGTGGTGCTAGTGAGATTTTCTATATATTGTGGTAAGTAGGCCATGTGGCCGAAATCCTTTATGGACATAAGTAGGCCTTGGAGCCGAAATTACTATTTGTTGTATGTGGAAGAAAAGTAATATTTTAGAGGAAATGCTGCCGAAATTTTCTAGATTTGAATCAGAGAAAAGATTCGGGAATAAATACGTGTTATGGATCTAATCTTGATTATTAGAAGCTGGGACCGTTACAGTGTTACATTTCTACCCCCCTTAGGGGAGCTTCGGCCGAAACTCGACGTACCTTGGAAGAGTTGTGGATAGGTAAATCGCATATCCTCCTCTGGTTCCCAAGTAGTCTCTTCGATTTCCTGACTTCTCCATAATACCTTTACTAACGGAACAGCTTTGTTCCGCAAAACCTTCTCTTTACGGTCCAAGACTTGCACTGGCTCCACCGTATATGATAAATCTTCTTGGAGTTATAGTGGTGAGTAACTAAGAACATGGCTGGGGTCTGGTATGTATTTCCTTATTTGTGACACATGAAATACATTATGCATCTTCTCCATTTCTGGTGGTAATGCTAACCGGTAAGCCAGAGGTCCAATTCTTTCCAATATCTCGAAAGGACCGATGAAACGGGGGTCTAACTTATTCCGTTTACCAACCCGTATCACTCCTTTCATTGGTGATATCTTCAAGAAAATTTTGTCGCCTTCAGTAAACTCCAAGGGTCTCCGGCGCCGATCTGCATATGTCTTCTGTCTACTTTGGGCCGCCTTCATCCTCTTCCTAATTATTCGGATCTTCTCTGTTGTATCTAACACTATATCAGCTCCGAATAATGTTCGGTCTCCCATCTCCTCCCAACAAATCGGAGATCTATACTTCCTGCCGTACAAGGCTTCAAATGGCGGCATTCCAATAGTAGATTGATAAACTATTGTTGTATGCAAAATCTGCCAATGGTAGGTATTTTTCCCAATTACCTCCGAAATCCAATACACATGCTCTCAGCATATCTTCAAGTATTTGAATAGTTCTTTCTGATTGTCCGTCGGTTTGCGGATGAGCAGCTGTACTGGATGTAGTTTAGTGCCCAGAGCCTGGGATAGGCTGATCCATAGTCTTGACTGGAATCGGGGGTCCCGATCGGACACGATAGTCTCAGGTACTCCGTGAATTCTGATTATTTCTCGGAGGTAGATTTGGGCTAATCTGTCCATTGAATAGTTTATTCGAATGGGTAAGAAATGGGCGGACTTTGTGAGTCGGTCTACTATCACCCATATGGCATCATATCCTTGAGGGGATTGGGAAGTCCTGTAACAAAATTCATAGTAATGTTGCTCCACTTCCATTCAGGAATTTGCAACGGCATAAGGAGTCCCGGGGGCTTTTTGTGTTCAGCTTTGACTTGTTGGCATATCAGACATCTTTGTACAAATTTAGCTATATCCTTCTTCATTCCTTCCCACCAAAAATTTGGTCGTAGATCTTGATACATCTTGGTTGCTCCAGGATGTGCAGTGTAAGGAGTGCAATGTGCTTCAGTCATAATTCGCTCCTTGAGCTTAAATCTGAAGGTATATAGATTCGGCCTCCCTTTCTTAGCAAGTCCTTAACAATGGAATAATCTTGAGTTTCACCCCTTCGCACTCCTTCCATAATTCTAATTACTTGATCATCTTTTAGTTGAACTTCCTTTATCTCTTTATGGAGGTCAAAATCAATGCTAACTTGACTTACCTGCACCACCCCTTCTCGAGTTTCCTTCACCAAGATCTCCAATTGCAGCCGCTCTATATCTTTTAATAGATCATCCCATTGTGTTAGTAACACTGCTACAGATCCTCCAGACTTCCTACTAAGGGCATCTGCCACAACATTGGCCTTTCCGGGGTGGTAATGAATAGCCAAGTCGTAGTCTTTCATTAATTTCAACCATCTTCTCTGTCGCATATTCAGCTCCTTTTGGGTAAAGATATACTTTAGACTCTTATGATCTGTATATATCACATGATACCCCATACAGGTAATGTCGCCATATTTTCAAGGCAAAGATGACTGCGGCTAGCTCAAGATCATGTGTAGGATAATTCTTCTCATGGTTCCTTAGTTGTCTAGAAGCATATGCAATTACCCTGCCATGTTGCATCAACACACACCCTAGCCCTGACTTCGACGCATCACTGTAAATAACATAGCCTTCAGTTCCAGTGGGCATGGCTAGGACTGGGGCCGATGTTAGTTTATCCTTTAACTCCTGAAAACTTCTTTCCTGACTATCTCCCCAGTGGAATTTGAGTCCCTTCTTGGTTAATTGTGACAAGGATGCTGCTATTTTGGAGAATCCCTCCATAAATCTCCGGTAATACCCAGCCAGTCCCAGAAAGCTTCGCACTTCGGTGACATTGGTAGGTCGAGGCCATTCTTAATCGCTTCGATCTTCGCAGGATCACTGATATTCCTTCCTTACTTATGATGTGACCCAAGAATCCAACTTTATCCAGCCAGAATTCACACTTTTTAAATTTTGCATAGAGTGGTTCTCTCTCAATAATTGTAAAACTACTCTTAAATGACTTTCATGCTCTTCTTTGCTTTTAGAGTAGATTAGAATGTCATTATAAAGACCACCACACATTGATCTAGATATGGTTGGAAGATCCTATTCATCAGATCCATAAATGCTGCTGG
>JAVJIF010034564.1:0-141192 GCA_038442645.1 Agave tequilana
TATTCTCCGTTGACCAGATGACCGTCCTTCAGGATCTCCTCTTCGGCCGGTAGAAAGAGTGACACAGCTCTGTCTACCAAAACTCTAAAAGAGAAGGTAGGCGAAAGCTAGCTCGTACGCAGCGAACTTGCTGAAGAGTTGATCTGCTTCTTCTCTCCTTCTGATTGCCGACTGCCGATTCCCTATTGCCGATTGCTGATTTCCAATCGCCGATTGCTGATTTCCGATCGCCTCGACCTCATAGTAAACGAGGCTTTTATAGAGGTCCTAGAGGTGAACGTGCCCCCTGAAAACACTCCACAATGAGGGCTAACTTCCCCGCTACATGGGCGGAACTAACCCACGTGCCTGCTAAAGACACGCCACGATGGGGCTGATTCCCCTTACGTGTGGGCAGTGATTGGTCCCTTAACCAAGGTGGTTATAACTGAGACGCGGGTTTTAGACCTTTGCGTCTTGAGGCTGAGACGCGGGTGTCAGGCGACGCGCCTTGATGCTGAGACGCGGGTGTCAGGCCAACGCGCCTTGATGCTGAGACGCGGGTGTCGAGCCAACGCGCCTTGATGCTGAGACGTGGGTGTCGAGCCAGCGCGCCTTGATGCTGAGAGCGGGGGTGTCGAGTCAACGCGCCTTGATGCTGAGACGCGGGTGTCGAGCCAACGCGCCTTGATGATGAGACGCGGGTGACAGTCCCTCGCGTCTAGAGCTTGAAATTTTGCTTTTCAATGGCTTGTCCTCCAGTAACTTTTGGACAGCCTACAGAACCCCCTCAAAGTTTTCGATATTCCGCAGTTAACTGGGACGGATTTCGAAAATACTTTGGATTTTAGCCATATTTGCTTTCATGACTGGACTGTTAGTGCTCCGGGTTTGATTTTATCTGGAGTTGTCTTCGTGAGTGTACTGTTTGAACTCTTTGAAGCCACCAGAGTTGATCATGTTGAGTGTCTAGATGCACAGTCTAAACCTCCCCGATTGCTTTTAGTCTGTCACGGGTGTGCTTTAAGCCAGGAGTGGTTGGTCGTCTGCTTGCGTCAGTGTACTGTTGAACTGATTTTGCAGAAGCAGGAGGCCGAACGCAGGTTCTTTTCAAAAAGCCGAGATGGTACTGCTTTAAAGACGCGATTTCTGTAGGGTGCGTCCTTTGGCAACGGAAACGCGCCTGATCTTCCATGAGGCAGACGCGATGTTGGGCCCGCTGGGTCGGACGCGGACTTTGTAGAGAGACGCGACCTTCCGAATGCATTTATGGAGATGCTGACGGGGCATGTCCATCTAAGAGGTGCGTCCCTTGGGTGCGAATCTGTGCCGTGTGATGATTACGCCGCCAGCTGGCCTGGGGAACCGGCAGGATTTCACCTTTTGGCGCGCGGACTTCTCGGTCCATTAACTGAACCACGCCACGTGTCAAATGATGACTCGCTGCGGAGTCGTGACGCATGATCTTCGCGATGATTTGTTCCACGCGTCATGCGATGATTCGCTGCAGCTTTATCGGGTCACACGCCGCGTATCTTTGCGAATCCTTGTGCCTATAAAAGGCAACAGTCAGAGAGACCTCTTTTCTTCTCTGGACGCACTTGCTCAAGAGAGTTCTCTTCTTCCTCTGTTGAACTGTTCATCTCCATTACTGGATTTTGAACTGTTCATCTCCTTTTTCTGGATTTAAAAATGGCACCCAAGACCAAGCCAACCGCCTCTTCTTCACGGGCGACTGCCGCCGAGGTCCAGAGGGGCGCTTCCTCTGCGCAGGATGTCGCTTTCCAGGTATAATACCTTTTGGGCGTGGATTTCTCCACTAAAGGAGTTCATAGAACCCTAAGAATCCTTAACACAAAATATAACTCGTTTGATTCTCAGACGCGGTCTCAGACGCAGTCTTTGAGTTGATAACCGAGGCGCGAGTTTGGACCCTCGCGCCATTGGGTCCTGCATTTCGGATTCTTCACTTAGAATATTTCTAATTGTGAAGGGTTCAGACGCGGACTTGGTTTGCAGAACGCGGATTTGATCCTTGCGTTCTTTCCATCAGCTGCCGATTTTAATGAATCTGGCACCTGAGTCCAAGCAATTAGAAATCTGGGGGTGTGAAAGGAAGGGAGTTACCCTCCTTAACTTCTGGCGGTTGTGGTGATGGAAGGGTTAAGGTGGATAACTCCCTTCTTTTCGCACCCCAGAAGCGACATCAAGGACATTCCATGACCTTCTGGTGGTGGATACGCGGATCCTGCAGTTTTGGACGCGGGTTTGATAATTCCCGCGTCCAGTATCTCTTTTGCGTTTGGACGCGGTTTCGCAGGTCTGGACGCGGATTTGATAATTCCTGCGTCCAGTATCTCTTCTGCGTCTGGGTTATGAACACTTAGCTTAAGTATCTAACTAAGTGTCCTTTTCTTTGCAGTGCCCCATCCTTCTGCATCACTCTCCAAGACGCGCCACTTTGGACATGTAGGTGGTGCTGACCGGGACTTGACCTTTGTGCTACGAAGGACTGTCCCTGTGACTGCTGACCAGTCGCAGGATCGCAGGAAGAGGCTCTCTAATGTTGACATGAGAACTCTTCGGGTACTTATGACCGATGCAGCATTCACAACAGATGCTCACGTCAAGCTGGAGAAGCCTGCCTTCTTCTTCGGAGATCGTATCAACGATGGCGGCTATCGTGTGTATGACGGAACTTATAAATGGCTCCGTCAGATAAAGGGTGGAAGCTTCTTTCTTCTGGACATGGAGAGGATGTTCCCGCTGTCCTACTTCCAGCACATGTCCGTCCCTCGGAAGATGGAATGGGACCTTTCTCGATATGTCCCTGAGATTACTCTCGGTGATTTGGGTTCCCATAAAGTACACCGTCATGATAGCCATGACAGGTCGGTTCTCGGCCTTTTCCCTGGGTCGCGTAAGTCTGAGGTTCCGGTTGGAGAGATACCACAACTTGGCACTACCTTCCTCAACTCGTTCATGGAAGCGGAGGGTGATTATCCGGTCGGGTTTCCGTCCGCCCGGGTGGGTCCATTCCACGGAGAACTACTGGTGGGGTAGGATGGTGGGTTTCGTCCTCACCGATCTTAGGGATCTGCTAAAGCGTGTGGGACTGTACCCGGCGGTTAGGGCCGTACAGTGGGGTGTCCCACCAGGCTTTCATAACTTTTTCGGGATCCTGGAGCGCTACAATCCTCTGACGGGGACATTCTTTACCCCGGTCGGAGAGATGGGCCTTGCACTGCACGAGCTCCATGAGGTCTCGGGGCTGGCAACAGGGGACATTCCCTATGAGGAATATGTCCCGACCACTGAGGAGCTCCACCTCTTGAAGAAAGAGTTTCCTCGGGTGTACGAGACTTACTGGGAAGTGATGTGTCACTTCCACATTTGTGGTCAGTAGTTAACCTCATGGAGGGCGCAGGGAGTCAAGCAACTGTCTTGGGCCAGTTACTTATTCAACGATGTCAACCATAAAGATAATCCGATAACCCGACTGGCTCCCAGTTCCGACAGGGAGATTGAAGACAGGATCGACAAGGCTTCTGAAGGCTTCTACACCACGGTTTCGAACGAGGACGGTTTCGATCCTGACCTGGTTTTTGAAAGCTTCCACCATCAAGCCCGGACCCCTATCTCCGATAGGGCACTGTTGGCAGGCTTCTTGATGCTGTGGCTGAAGCGTTGTGTGGTGCCCACGCTGCCACATGAAGCTATTGTTGCTGACGTGGTGTACCCGGCGGTGATCCTGGCTCATGGCAACCCTATAGCCCTTCTCCCGGCCGTGGCGGCTGGCATTCAGAGCGGGTGCGGGCGCTAACCAAGAGTTTCTGCGAGGCGCCGAAAACTGTCAACTCCCACGGTAAGCCGTATGTTGACTCGAGGGGAATCCGACGGTGAAGCGCCCCAACCCTCGGATCGAGCTGCCTTATACGTACCTCATGGCTTGGTACGTGATGCACTGCCCTTCTCTGATGACGGCGGTGCGTTGGAGGGAGAGTTCCGTCCCTTTTGTACAGCGGTTGGAGGATTCGAGCTGGCGTGATCTTTATATATATTACGTCCGAAAGCGACTTTCAGATCCTGCGAATTACCAGCTCAATCGCTGCTTTCCTGAGATCTCTGGTACATCTTTCGGGGATCTATTTACTGATTCCACTGGCCCAGATGGCTTCACGAGGTTGTCCGCGGGAGTCTTCTGGTGGTTGATCAATATTCGGCCCGGATATGTGCTTTTCCGGCAAGGGACTTCATGCACCATCGAGCCGTACATGCCGAATCGTTTCGCTCGACAGTTCGGCTACGATCACTGTACGTCGGGAATCCCAATGCTCGACTTGCCTTCGAAGGGAACTTGTTCGAAGGTGCTCGGCTTGGTACTACAGTGTGGCCGGAGGGACGGGAGCAACTTTCCGTCTACCTATCGAGGGGTCCAAGTGCCGTATGAGCTTCAGCTTTTGCACTTGGTATTTCCAAGCCATCCAGACATCAGACTTTGTTCCGACGTCTTCATGTATTGAGAGCATCAATGCAAACCTCGAGGCAAGGTCAGAGTCTGGTAAACACTCGAAACTCACCGACCAGTACCTGAAGGCCCGGAAGGAGGTCGGGAGAAGATCGGAAAGGGAGCCCGAGCAATAAGGGCGGAGCCGCGACCAACAAGGGAGGAGCCGCAAGCAGCAAGGGCGGAGCCACGAGCGACAAAGACTCGACAGGTGGTAAGCAAGCATCGTCAGCGCTCTGCTTCAACTGCTGAACTTGCTCCCAAGAAGGTTCGGAGAGACTTGACAACCGAAGTCTCCCGGTCCGAAGACATCCCTGCTGTCGTTGAGGTACCGAGGGAAGAAGATATAGCTGAAGAGGATGTTCCTTTAGTCCGTGCCCCTAGGTCGAGCAGCAGAGACCGTAGGTCTACGGAGGAAGGGGAGCTCGTTGACAGAGCCACCACCGATGACGAGGATGAGCAGCTAGAGGTCGACATCATGAGTGGAGGAGATGTCGATATTCCGGAGATTTCAGTTCAACCCGGATTTTTACTTGCTCATGAAGGGAGAGATGAGGCACAGCAACCTGGGTCACCTTGTGTCTTCATTCCAGTCCTCGGGCAGTTGACCCCAGTCCTACCACTGGGGTAATTGGTGGCAAGGCTCCGGCTTCAGAAGTCTCGCGCGGGGTGCTATCGTCTTCCTCACTCTCAGGGGAAAGCGATTTTGAAGACGAGGTCGACTACGGCGATGAACCCGCTCTTCCTGATCCGAGTAAGAGTTTTCCCACATCTCAGAGGAAGAAATATACGGGGGTGAGCCATCAACGGTATCACAGCTGGCGATTATTCCCGCTGAAGGTACTCTTTTCACCTTTTGACCTAATTTCCCTTTTCATTTTGAAGAGGATGTTTTAACATTCTTCTTTTATGCTGCAGGTTGGCCCGGGGACATTGAAGCGTAATCTCCTCGCATATCGAGGAGACGGTAAAAGAGCTGACCCAGTCCGAAGGAGTCAAGGCTTCAGTTGCCGAGATAACTCCAGAGAGGGCAACTACTGAATTGGGGAGCCTTCATTTTGTCGGAAGAGGAGGCAACCCCTAAGGCCGGGGAAGAACCCACTCTTCAGGGTGAAGAGGTTACTATTGAAGCCAGGGAGACTTCCGCTCCGCAGGATTGCCCAAGGATTCGACATCTCTGGACCTCCCAGAGGTTGCGCTTACTACTCCATCATTAGCTGTGGAGGCTCCTGCAGCGATAACACTTCCGGAAGCGCCAGTGGCCAGTCTCGCTCTTGCCGTATCGCCGGTCAGCACGACTCTCGCACAAAAAGAGCCAGCTTGCACCCCTTTCCACATGATAGAAAGGGGGTCGGGGAGTACCTCGGGTGATGACACCATGGATTTCCTGACACGCAAAACGGTGCAGCAGTTCCTTGACGCGATGCGATCGTGCATCGATTTTATCCTGTCTGGGCGTAGCTCTTTTGACTTTGCCCGACGTTTCTTGGAAACATGGCCGGTAACATCGAATTAACCGGAGGCTCCTCGCTTGCCAAGTCGTGTATGCTGTTGGTGGAGCGATTGGGAAGTGACCTGAAAGAGCTGAAGTCTTTGGACAATGCTAGTTCTTCTCAAGAAGCCCAGGTCATCTTGACTAGGCTCCTAGCCACCCAGGAACAAGAGCGACAGGAGGTGGAAGCACAAGTTGCTGAAGAGGTCCGCAATCTCGAGCGTTCCCAAGCTGAATGTCAGAAACTGGCTGACGATTCAATGGAATCGAGTTCATCCGGCAAACGCAGAGCTCGCCATTACCAATGCTCGGTCTGCCATCGCTAAGGCGGAAGCCATGATCGCGGATAATGAGAGGACGCTTGCCACCGTCCGGAAGAGGCTGGAGGAGCAACAAGCTGCGAAGGCACGAGCTGAAGAAAGCCAGACCATTCATTCCTCCAGGTTGGAATCTCTGCGAGCACAGCTGGCTGCAAAACCCTTTTTATCTGAAGTGCAGCTGCGGGTCCAAGCCATGATGGAGGCTGAGAAGGCACGTCAGCACGAGATGCATCGTCTCAGGGAGCGTATCCGTTCTTTGCCGGACCAAGACTTTTAGCCTTTTCCCCTTCTTCCTTTTTTTTGTAAAGAAGAGGACACTCTATTAGAGTGTTTGTATCCACTTTTACTATTTTCGATATAATAAAAGTTTTTTGAAGTTTTTGTTCCATCTTCTTTGTTTAGCTGTGGATGAATTCAACTCCCTGATCACTGGCTGTGAATACTGAACTTAGGTAAGACTAAGTTCTTTCAATGAGACGCGGCGTCGAGCTTGATGAGATGCGGTATTGATCCATAGAGTGAGACGCGGTCATCCGTTCATAGGAGCTTAGATAGAACTAAGTCCTTTTGATGAGACACGACGTCAATCACAGGGTGAGATGCGGTCATCATTCCATAGGAACTTAGACTTCACTAAGTCCTTTTGATGAGACGCAGCGTCAATCCATAGGGAGACGCGGTCATCAGTTCATAAGAACTCAGATAGAACTAAGTCCTTTTTGATGAGACGCAGCGTCAATCACAGGGTGAGACGCAGTCCTGTTCATAAGAACCAGATAGAACTAAGTCCTTTTGATGAGACGCAGCGTCAATCACAGGGTGAGACGCGGTCCTCAGTTCATAAGAACTCAGATAGAACTAAGTCCTTTTGATGAGACGCAGCGTCAATCAGTGGGGACAAACGCGGCTTTGAGTAACGCGAATTTGTCCCGTAATGAAGACGCGACTTGAGCGGATGCGAGGGACGCAGCCTTGTGTATTTTCACTAATCTCAGAATGGACTAAGTGCTTTCCCTTAGAAAGGGCCCCGTTTGCTGAAGGGACGCGACTTTGAGTCAGTGGACGCTCCTTTAAAACGCAGGTGAACGCCTTCCAATTTGAGAAAGGTGACGCAGATTCTTGACGCGGCTTTCCCATCTGCGTTCAATGCAGCCGGACGCGGCATTCCTATCTGCGTTTAATGCAGCCTGACTTAAAGATTTTCAGAGATCTTTGACGTCAAGTCTTCGCTGACGATTGGGAAACCGGTCATCCGTTGTTTCCGAAGCAGTTGTCCATGCGTCGGTTTTCCATTGGGCTTGGGCGTTAATGCCCTTTAATGCAAAACCGGCGCTGATGGTTTGAGATCAGCGCCTGCGATGCTTCCCGAAGCGACGTTCCACGCGTCAGCCTCCCATTGGGCTTTGACGATCGTGCGGTCATTAAGGCCGGCGGTTTTAATTAATGAACCATTAATGACCGTTATCAGGAGTTGTCTATAAATAGGACTCACCCCTCTCTTTAGCAGCGGCTGCTTAGACCGTGCTCTGTTTGAGAACGAGTACTCTGAGGGACTCTGCCTTCTCCCTTCAAGGACCCTATTAGGGGTTTGCCTCCATGGATGAAGGTGCCTCTGTGGATGATGATGACCCAGAGCTTTCATGCTTCTTTAGTCTCTTCGATGGATTATCACTGTCAAGTGATTTCAATGGCAGGAAGCGTCTCTTTGAGCACTTTTTACGTCCGCGTCTCAACGCAGATAGTTCAACTCTTAACAGAGGCTTCTGCGGGTATGCCATGCCCACTTACCATGACATTTTAGATCCAACCAAGTTTGAATTTCAGTATACCCCTTAAAGAGATATCATCTGGACCTTCTTGTGAAGTCGTGGTTGGTGCATTCCTTCTGGAATTTGCGCCGCCGACTTAAACTTCCTTGGACGCGAGTACAGAAGTCTTTGGTACTTGGCCGCGGCTTTACTCATGAAGCTCGCGTTTTAAGGCCATTGACTTGGATGAATTCCAAATTGGGCTGAAATTTTCAGACCCGAATCTTGCAACTCCTGTTTATTCAACAGGGAGATGGCAGTTTTCGGCGTTTGAAGTTTTTCGCGTCTTGTGTTTTTATGCGCGGGAGTAAGATGAGGCTGCGTTTGAATCCTGTGTGTCCACAGTTCTGATTCGCGTCTGTCTCTATTGGCGCGGTAGTTTGACTTACTGCGCGGTCATTCCGCGTCTGCAGCCTTTGAAAATAGTCGCGTCTGTGACTTAGTTTTCTTCTGTTGAAGTGTACTAAGCTCTGAATTGTCTGATTCCCTGTTTGCTTTTTTGCAGGTAGGCTTGGTCATCCTTCTTCATGTTCGCTAAGTCCGTGGGAGAATATATCGGACGGCGAACTTGCTCGATGTTCGTCCACAAGGGAATATATTATGGTCCTCATCGTCCACAAGGGAATATATTATGTCCCTGACGAGGAATCGACTCTCGCCAAGGTCTCTTCAGATCCACTGCACCAATCATGCCTGCTGGCAAGAGATGGTCAGGGTAAGTATGGCGGCGAGGAGGTTACGGTGGACACGGCGGCAGGTAGGATCCTCTTCCTCTCCCACCCCAGAAGTAACATCAAGGACTCCTCATGTCTGTTGGATGGTCTGCTGGGGAAAGAGATGTTCATAAACAAAGGGTTGCCGGACTTCCTGCTTTCACCGGACCTCAAGAACACCATTGCTCTTAGCTTAGTCAGCTAGGGCTCTTTCGATGTTTACATCATGCATCGTGGTGTAACCAGCTTCTATTGTAGCCACAAAACATCGCGCACTTGGAATCAGACGCGGCTTTAAGGAGTGAGTGCAACCTCTGAGAGGGAGAGGGACTTCTTTACTCCTTAATTGTAACACTCCATCTTATTGTAAGAGAGCGTTTTGACTATAACACTCAATCTTATTGTATAAGAGAGCGTTTTTGTATCACTTTCATGTACCTAGAAATAAATAAAAGTGACACTTCTCTTTTTGCCTCTTCATTGTCTTGAACTTTTTTTGTCTTTAGTTAGACGCATAGAAGCAAAGAGTCTTTGACTTTGTAAAATTATGATGAAAATTTTAATAAGTCAAACTTTTGGAGAAAGATCCTATTTCAGGAACTCTCATGATACGGTCAGAGGTGTAATATTAACTTGACAGAGATAAAATTTTTATGGACCTGCCACTTTATAAGAGAAAGTGACAAGTAGAATTGGTACCCCCAGGGAGGGTGAACTTTTATCAAGTGTTTGGGATTAACTTGATTGAGCTCAACTGGGGATTTGATGGAAACACTGTTGATGGTGTAGTATTAACCTAACAATGTTTTTAGGTAGACTTGTTATTCTGTTAAAGAGAATAACAAGTGGGACTAGACTCGTGGGGAATCTAGGAAAGTTTGTTACCGTCAGAGGTGTGATATTAACTTAACGGGTTGAAAGTGGTCTTGTCAGAAGTGTAATGTTAACTTGACAAGGATGTGAGTCAGAGGTGTGTATTAACTTAACTCAGAAGTGTCACTGTCATAGGTGTAATGTTTAACTTGACAGTGAGGGTAATGCTAGAGGTGTAATGTTGAACTTAGCATTGGTCATCTCGGCTTGCATAAGGAAGTCCGAGGGAAAGTCATGACCATAGGTGTATTGTTGAACTTAGCAATGACTTGGATGCTAGAGGTGTGGTGTTAACTTAGCATCATCCATTTCAGCTTCGGTGTGGAAGTCTGAAGAAAAGTGACTGTCAGAGGTGTAATATTAAACCTGGCAGAAACTTGATTACTGTTTAGAGGTGTAATGTTAAACTTTAACAGTAATTTGTCAGAGGTGTGATATTAACTTGACAAAGATTGACTCATGATAAGAGTAATTTGAGGACCTGTCATTCTATTGGTGAGAATTGACAAGTGAAAATTTTGAAGTGCCAGAGGTGTAGTGTTAACTTGGCAATTTGAAAATTTGATACTCCGTGTAGAGTTGACAAGCAAAATTTGTACTCGACAAGGAATATTGAAAAGTTTCCATTACCAGAGGTATAGTGTTAACTTAGTAATGGTTGTATTTTGTAGACCTACCATTCTGTGGATGAGAATTGGTAGGGGATTTTGGAGGAAAGAGTGGAGCCAAGTCCACTTTAGGATTTTTAGCAAACCCTCAGCTGTCAACGGATTTGAGGTGCCTTTACCAACTACCGTTTGAGTTGGGCTAGCCATGCTATTCCCCTCAGCATGATGAGTTGTCGAAGACTTATGTTGGACTTAAAAGCCAACATTTTCCTCTATCCTTAGCCGTCGGAGGCGTCGGATCAAATGGGAACGTGTCCCTTAGGATTTTTAGCAAATCCTCAGCTGTCAACGGGTTTGAGGTGCCTTTACCAACTACCGTTTGAGTTGGGCTAGCCATGCTATTCCCCTCAGCATGATGAGTTGTCGAAGACTTATGTTGGACTTAGAAGCCAACATTTTCTTCTATCCTTAGCCGTCGGGGGCGTCGGATATTAATGAAGAAGCTCTTCTTGTTTTGATCAGAGGTGTATTTTTAACTTGATCAGCGGAAGAATACCATCTAAGGATAGTATTTCTTCAGGAATTGCCATTGATCGGCATCATGAGTGTATCGCCATTCGGGGTTATGAGGCGATATGACCCATTTGAGTAGACTGACTCTACTACAAATGGTCCTTCCCATTTGGGTTGGAATTTTCCTTTTGTCTTGTGCGTCATTACCATGGGTCTTCTGACGGCTAAGACAAGATCGCCTTTCTTGAAAGTTCGCACTTTAACTTTCTTGTTGAAGGCTCTGGTAATTCGAGCTTGGTAGAGCTCGATTTGTTGCTGGGCCTGCAGACGCTTATCATCTAAGGCCTCCAGTTCTGGAGTCGCTGTCGATGCTTCTCCTCTGTTGTCATCTCCGCTGTCAAGGCGACGCGTAGAGATGGAATTTGGATCTCTAGTGGGAGCACGGCTTCACACCCATAGACCAAAGAAAATGGCGTAGCTTTAGTTGGGGTTCGCACAGTTGTGCGGTAAGCCCATAAGCATTCACCCAACTTGTCGTCCCAGTCTCGTTGACTTTTCGAGACGAACTTTTTGAGAAGCTTGCCAATAGTCTTGTTGAAAGCTTCTGCGAGGCCATTAGCGGCAGGATAGTATGCCGTTGAGGACACACTCTGGATTCTGAACTTAGCGCAGAATCTCTGGAAAGCCTGGCTGATGAACTGAGGCCCATTGTCATGGACAATTCGCCGAGGTACACCGAAACGGTAAATAACGTGGTGTTTCACGAACTTGATCACGTTCGACGACTTGACTTCCTTCAAGGGAATGGCCTCAGCCCACTTAGAGAAGTAATCGGTTATTGCCAAAATAACCGATGTCCTTTTGATGATGGTGGGCTGATAGGACCAACCACGTCCATGCCCCACATTTCAAATGGCCAGGTAGAGGCCGTAGAGTGGAGGTACCCTGGTGCTTGATGGATGAAATCGCCGTGCACTTGGCAGGCGTGACATCTCTTGGCATAAGTGACGGCATCAGCAATCATCTTGGGCCAGTAGTAACCCAATCTTTGGAGTCGATGTGCCAGTTTTGGGCCAGGTTGATGGGCTCCACACATGCCGTCGTGGGCTTCTTTCAATACCTCTTGAGCCTCTTTTGGTGAGAGGCACCGGAGCAAGATCCCGTCATGCGATCGACGATACAATGTTCGCGTAATCGCATTATAATAGAATTTGGGGGCTTTCCTTCGAATGGCAGCCGCCTCTTTGGTGTCTTCAGGCAGGATGTCGTATAAGACGTAGTCGATATAGGGGAATCGCCAGTCTTTAAGCTCTGGACCGGTTGATGCTTCAAGTGCTTCTTCGCGGTGACGACCTCCCGTTGACTCCTGATAATCCTCGAGAGCATTTCTCGGGCAATACAGGTCGTGGCTGTAGACGAATATCTTCTCCATTGCTCCAGCTGGAAGAGCTAAGGAGGCAGCCAGGGATGCGAGTGCATCTGCGTGCGCATTTTGCCTGCGCGGTACATGGTCGATGTAGAAGCTTGTAAACCCCTCGGCCATGCGGATAGTCGCGTTGTAATAGGGTACTAAGTCTTCATGTCTGACTTCGTACTCCCCGCGAACTTGGCTGACGATGAGCTTGGAGTCGCCATATGCCTCGAGATTTTTAACGCCAATCTCATCGGCGAATTGCATCCCAATCAAAAGAGCGTTGTACTCCGCCACATTGTTGGAACAAGGCTCAGTTAATGAGACAGCTCGGGGAATCACATAATTTTGTGGGGATACGAGTACTACTCCCACCCCTGCTACTAAGTGTCCCTTCGGGCTTGTTCTTGATGCACCGTCGAAGAAAAGTTGCCATACTTGACCTTCGAACGATGTCTGAGTCAGGCAGACTTCAGCAACTTCATCTGGGAGATCCTCGTAGACTTTGGCTGCCCTCGGATCTGGGTGCTCAGCTAGGAAATCCGCGACTGCTTGTCCCTTAATGGCCTTTTGTGGTAAAAAGCGCATCTCATATTGGGAGAGCAATATGGCCCATTTTGCCAGTCGGCCATTTAGCGATGAAGGTTTAGTCATAAGTAACCTCAGGGGGTTGACTTTTGATATGACGTTTATAGTTTGGCCTACCAGATAGTGTCGCATTTTCTGGATAGCGAACACTAGTGCCAAACATTCCTTCTCGATCGGGTTATACCGATGTTCAGCTCCGATCATTGTTCTACTTAGATAGTAGATTGCTTGCTCACGTCCCTGATCGTCATTCTGAGCTAGTAGAGCTCCCAAAGAATGATCCATCGCCGGACGTACACCAGAAACGGCTTTCCGGCTACTGGAGCTGCAAGGACTGGTGGTTGGGTGAGGTATTGCTTGATTTCCTCGAACGCTTGTTGGCAAGCGTTATCCCAAGTGAATGAGACACCCTTCTTCATCAGCTTAGCGAAAGGTTGGCATCTTCCGGAAAGGTTTGAGATGAACCTGCGGATGTACGCCAATCGTCCTTGCAATCCTCTGAGTTCTTTGAGATTTCTCGGAGGTTGCATCTCCTGGATAGCGCGAACCTTTTCCGGGTCCAAGTGAATTCCGGTGGATGTTACAACAAATCCTAAGAATTTGCCACTGGCCACCCCCAGGAAGGACTTTGTGGGATTCATCTTCAATTGATGAGCCCGCATGATGTCGAAGACCACCTTCAGGTCTGCTATGTGATCACCTTTAGTGCGGCTTTTTACCGCGATGTCATCAACATAACATTCCACCGTTTTGCGTATTTGCTGATGGAAAATGGCGTTCATGGCCCTTTGGTATGTTACCCTGCATTTTTCAGTCCGAAGGGCATGACGGTGTAGCAATATACCCCTAGAGGTGTCCTGAAGGAGGTATGCTTTTCGTCATCAGGATACATTTTGATTTGATTGTATCCTGAGAATCCGTCCATGAAGGAACATTCGTTCGAATCCACAAGTATTGTCAATCATGACATCTGTGATCGGCAATGGGAATTCGTCCTTGGGGCAGGCCTCGTTTAGATCACGGAAGTCGATGCAGATCCGGATCTTCCCGTTCTTCTTGCGACGGGGACGATGTTGGCAACCCAGTCGGGATGTTGTTCTTCCCTGATGAAGCCAGAATCAATAAGTTTTCTGACTTCTGATTGAATTGCCTCCATTATCTCTGGACGGAATCGTCGCTGCTGTTGTTTGACAGGTTTTGCGTCCGGATTGATGTTGAGGCGGTGCATAGCCACTTGAGGATCAAGTCCAGGCATGTCCTCGTAATTCCAGGCGAAGACGTCTATATACTCTTGTACAAGAGATATTAGATCCTTCTTCTCTGAAGGTGACAGGCCGTCACTTATGAAGATGGGCTTAGGGTTAGCCTCATCTCCTAGGTTGATCTGAACAACCTTGTCTTCTGTGGGTGGCTCGCGCTGTTCAAAGCGGGTATCCCAAAGAGCATTTAAATGTTTGATCCAAGGATCTGTATCGGATTGGATCATTTCTTCATTTCCATCTTCCAGGTGGCTTGCCGAAACCATGTTCACTGAAAGTTCCTTGAAGATGTTGCCGACACTGACATCTGACTCCCAAGATGACGTGTCCGAAGAGTAATCATTGCTCGACGATTCTTGAGAATCGGAGGCTGATGGGACCGGAGTTGATACATAGCCCAACCCCCGGCGTGTCCGATGATAATAATCGGGGGCTTTCCCTTTCGGCACAAAGGATTGAAGCAACGTCCTCCTTCCTTTGCCGAAGTTCAACCCGGGTCTGTTGGTCAGGTCGTACCCCATGCATCTCATTATTTTGAGCGCTTTTGGTTCGTAATGATTGAGCTGAGGGGATTCTTCCTCGCCTTCCGATTCGTCGCGGGGCGTTGGTTCAGACGAGATTCGCCCAAAAAGAATTGGTTTTTGGCCTTTCCGTCTTGCTGGAACCATAAATATAGATTCTTGCGCATTATCATTGTCTTGGTATGTCTCGAAGGACGATTTCACTGGTACATGCAATGATGTCAAGGCACCCATTGCCGACCAGAGATCGTCATCTATATCAGTGCTAGTATCTTACGGTATTGAATCAGAAGCACACACAGAAAAATACGCAAAATCTAAATCTTCATTAATATACCAACCGCCTACATCATCGGTGGTATTATCGACATCGAGCTTATTAGTGCCCGTTACAAGTGGTTCTAATTCCCACAGGCACTCTTCTTTCTCAGGCTCAGTGTCAGCCTCATTACCAGAGTCTGGCTCCTCTGGTTGTGGGGCTTCATCCGTCTCCACCGGATCTTGGTACAGCAAAGAGTCGGTGAAATAATTCTCGACCCCTTTGAACGGATGCCTCTCGGCGATCAACGTCTGCACATTTCCACTCCCGTCAATGTACTTCATGACTTGGTGGAGAGTGGAGGGAACGATGGAGTTACGGTGGATCCACGGTCGTCCCAGCAATAGATTGTAGGAAGTGTCGGCGTCGATGATGTAGCATGTCACTTCCGACTTGAGACTTCCAATCTGACACCTGAGCTTGATCTTCCCCATCGGACGGGTCTGGTTGGCATTGAACCCATAGATAGTTGTCTGGGTGGGGCTCAAACGATGGGTAGGAATGCCGAGATGTTGCATGACCCGGCGAGGCATAATGCTCAACGCGGACCCTGGGTCTACCTGGATGCGGTTCACCTCGGACGATCCAATATACCCTGTGAAGTACAGGGGTCGATCATGCTTCCCTTTCACCTGCATATCATCTGCCGTGAAGGTGATGCAGGGGGCATTCTGGGAGGTGTGGAGGCAATCCTCTACATCTTCCTCCTTCGGCACCTGGGTCATGAAGACCTCAGCATTTGCCAGAGCTTCTTGCAGAGCTTCCCTGGTCGACTTTGATAGTCTAAGAAGTTCATACAAGGTAATGCGTGCCGGAATGTTGGCCAACTGAGCCAGGACATCAAAGCGGTAAGGTGCCGTAGATCCTTCCGCGATGCCCTTTTGAAGGGCTCGAGAAAATCGAGTCCCCTTCTGCTTCTCCACAGGTGGCTTTGTGGAGGGCCTGACTGGCTCCGCAGTTGGTTGTGGAGGGGCTACCGCCGTCTCGTCGTACTGTTTCAAGTACGCCTGTCCTGAACGGGTTCCCGCCATCGGTTGGTTGGGCTCTGCGGCCAAGACTATCGTTTCCTCCTCTGAGTCGGTCAGTGAAGGGATATCAGTCTCCGCTTCTCGAGAGGAGGCACCTACCACATTGCAGGATGAGGCTTTTGCCTTGCCTTTGGATTTCCTGTTGGTCACAGTAGTCCATTGCTGCTCGTTGACAAGGTCAGGGTGGACCCATATAATTTCCCCTTGAGGTGTAGGGACGGGTACCAAGCCTTTCTCTTGCTGCTGGTGAGGGTCTGTGTTGACCACTCTCAGCTCTCCTTTTGGAATAGGAGTTACCCCCGCAGGCGTTGGAGGTTGTCTCCCGAACTGGAGAACCGACGTCACATTAGCCGTCACCTTCTTTTGCTCTGGTCGGAGCTTTAACACCTTCGCGTCAATCAGAGCCTGAAGGATGTCCTTGAAGACGTAGCAGCTTTTGGTGGGGTGTCCCAACATCCTGTGATACATGCAGTAGTTGGGATTGTCGGTCTTGCCGACCTCCTCTGGGCGTCGAGCTTCAGGGAGCTTCAGTCGGTTGCTCTTGTTGAGTAGTTTAAAGAGCGAATCGACATGTTCCACCTTGAAGGAATATTGCTTGTTGGCGCGTGGCTGGCTTGAAGAGCCACTCGCCTTGCCTGATTGAGGTTTGGCGGGAGATTTGGTCTCCGTTGCCAAATTATCCTTCCGCTTTGTTTGGAGGGATGTATCTGGCGCACGCCTTGTCGACCTTTCCGGCCTAGGCTTACCTTCCTCCGCTCTGACGCGGGCGACAATCTCCTCAGCCTGTTCACCTTGTTGGACTAATTGCTTCCAGGTGCGGCTTTCAGCAACTCCTATTTGAGCAAGGAGTGAGGTTTGGAGATTGTGGCGGCATGTTTTTACCAGGGTGGCCTGGGTCATACCGCTTGGACACCGGAGTGCCATGTTCCGAAATCTTTCCACGAAAGATTTGACGGACTCCCCTTTTCGCTGTTTGGTAGCCAAAAGGGTTGGCATTGTGACTTCGGAGTCATCCTCGAAGAAGCGTGTTAAAAAGAGCTTCTCCAAATCGCCCCAGTTCTTGATAGAACCTTCTGGGAGCTTCATAAACCATTCAAAGGCCAACCCTTTCAGGGTGCCGATGAACAGGCGTGCCAGGATGGCGTCATTATCTACTACATTCCCGGTTTGGGATTTGAAGTAGTAGATGTGCTGGTTGGGTGACCCCTTCCCATCAAAGGCTTGAAGAGTTGGAGCTTTGAACTTGGGCGGGTACGGAACCAAGTCCCATTCAGCCGGGTAGGGCCGGACCACTCCTACTTCTTGGAGGTCTTTGCGATTGGCAAGGGCCTCGAGGCGTCGCTCCAGTTGACTCATTCTTTTAACATGAGCCTTTCCCTGGTCTTGGTCGCCTTTTACTTGCGACGAGGACTTGGACGAGCCGGAAGTAGATTGCCGCGTCTCCTCAGAAGGTTCGGAAGATGAGCTTTCTTCCTTTTTCCCTTTGCCCTTTGACTTTTTAGGAGGGGACCCCTCCTGTCTTCGAGCAGCTGTGCAATCGTCTGCTTGAGGGAGTTGATAGATTCCTGCTGAGCAAGAATCATATCCATTTGTGCCTTCTGGATCTGCTCCAAACGTTTAGTCGTCTCCTCAGGAGTGCCTGTCATGTAGGCGGAGGTCTCCTTCTCGACGGAAGAGTTTGAAGCCCTTGATTCCGCTACGGCGGAGTGAGAATCATTAATGCCATGGGCTAAGGCATTATAGTCAATTGGGGGAATGGCCCCAGTCCGGGTGCGAGTGTGTCGATACACCCCTTCCGGTTCAGAGTCAGACTCGGACTCGTCTGAGCTGACTGCAAGTTGTTTTCCCTTGCTCCTGCTTGTCATATTCGCAGTGAGCTCCGGGTACTCAATGTCAGAGAAGGTTCTCCTTCTGTGGGAGCGTCTTCTTTTAGCTGACGGAGGAATCAGGGTCAGCTGTCTGACTAAAGACTGCTGGTGTACGCCTGATCTGCAACGGCACTCAGAGAGCATATGGATGAGCCGTTGGCAGCAACACGACGAAGTGGCCTGATTGACACTTCTTTTCTTCGTCAGATAATCCCTCAAATCCATGGGAGGGGGATTGAAAAGATTAGCCTCGCAACATCGAAGATGGGAGGCATCCATGTGCTGTACAGCCTGGACGCAGGCATCAGAGACGCGGTTCTTGCGTCGCAGCTGTTCAGTGCGCGTCTGGCATCTCTGTTGAGGCAAAACGCGCCTGTCGTGTTGCTGTTTGGTGCGTCGGGGTAGAGACACTTGAGAGAGGATGGGCTGTTGGGCCCCACGCCTATGAGCTCGTGACTCTTGCGCTTGACGAGGCGCAGAGGTCTCATTTTGGCGTTTGTTGAGTTGGTCCTCAGAGGACCTAACTGAAGGAATCTCGCGTTTGGGGTGCCAAACGCGGACTTCACGTACTGGACGCGGCGCGGGCAAGGCGCGAGATTGCACGTCGCGTCCAGCCTCAGTTGGACAACCAACGGTTCCAACTTGCAGCTGACACGCACGTCTCCTCTGTCGACGCTCAGCGTTTCGATTGCGTCGAGGAGGTGGAGAGAGACCAACGACATCCTGATGCTGGACACCAGGGATTTTGACCACGCGGGTCTCCTGAGAGACGCTGACGCGGGTGTTCTGTGCGACGCGGTTGGTCGCAAAGGCAGATGTGCCTGGGACCACGCGGGCCTTCTGAGAGGCGTTGGCGCGGGTACCTTGCTTGGCACAGTCGGCAGCAGGGGAGCTCGAGAAAGTCACAGATTGGGCCTCGAGGCCATTCCCCGTCGAGACCCGGCGGCAGACGCGGGTCTTTGGGCTCTTGGAGCCGGAAGAGAGAAACTCTTCGTACTTCGCCTGGTCGAACTCAACAACGAGCGATTCGACCATCTTCCTCTTATAGTGGACGTCATCTTGCGCCACTATTTGCTCCTCAGTGACAAACGTAGTCCCCAGCGGAGTCGCCATCTCTTGTATGACTCGGAAAGAGGGAGACAGTGAATTGCTGTAAAAGTTTTCCTTGAATCAAATGAAAAGGATTATAACAAGAACTGTTCCTTCCGGTTACAAGGGAGGGAGAATATTGAATCTTGAATTCCCCCTTTGTTTAAGGCTGGGTTCTTCGTGTGGCGGTGGAGAGTGAATCTTGTTCTCTGTTGACCAGATGACCGTCCTTCAGGGATCTCCTCTTCGGCCGGTAGAAAGAGTGACACAGCTCTGTCTACCAAAACTCTAAAAGAGAAGGTAGGCGAAAGCGAGCTCTTACGTAGCGAACTTGCTGAAGAGTTGATCTGCTCCTTCTCTCCTTCTGATTGCCGACTGCCGATTCCCTATTGCCGATTGCTGATTTCCGATCACCGATTGCTGATTTCCGATCGCCTCGACCTCATAGTAAACGAGGCTATTTATAGAGGTCCTAGAGGTGAACGTGCCCCCTGAAAACGCTCCACAATGAGGGCCAACTTTCCCGCTACATGGGCGGTAACTAACCCACGTGCCTGCTAAAGACAAGCCACGATGGGGGCTGATTCCCCTTACGTGTGGGCAGTGATTGGTCCCTTAACCAAGGCGGTTATAACTGAGACGCGGGTTTTAGACCTTTGCGTCTTGAGGCTGAGACGCGGGTGTCAGGCCGACGCGCCTTGATGCTGAGACGCGGGTGTCAGGCCAACGCGCCTTGATGTTGAGACGCGGGTGTCGAGCCAGCACGCCTTGATGCTGAGACGCGGGTGTCGAGCCAACGCGCCTTGATGATGAGACGCGGGTGACAGTCCCTCGCGTCTAGAGCTTGAAACTTTGCTTTTCAATGGCTTGTCCTCCAGTAACTTTTGGACAGCCTACAAAAAATACTTAAATATTTGAACTTGATTAGTACTAAATAACTACATAAGTTTTGTTATCTTCAAAACAAGAAACTGTTGATTGCAACCTTCTGCCAATATTACTTACACCTCACGCTAAGAAGATTACAAGCCCTCGATGGCTGCCAAGAATAGCGAACTCTTGTGGCTAAACTTCTCTCATGAATCTCTCACCTAGATGAATTACATCCTTAGGATTACAAATTCATGGGGATTTCTTGGAATTACATTGAAGGCTACCCCTAAGGGTTATTTATAGACTATAGAACTCTTCCAGTCCTAAACAAACTCCATCAATACAAACAATCAACACCTCAGAATAAAGAAAACTCAAATCCATCTCGGACTCAAAATAGTTCCAAAAAAGTAAACAGTCAGATCTGACATTAGTCGACTAGGCCAGGGCATTAATCGACTAATACTATGTATTAGTCGACTAGTCTTAAATACTAGTCGACTACTCTGACAAATCCTAAGAACCCAACTCTCTGTTGGCCAAACCTAGTCGACTACACAATATATTAGTCGACTATATCCTGTATTAGTCGACTACTCTTGTGCACAGATTCTTGTACATGCCCATTCTTTGATCTTTGAGTTTTCGTCTACCTTCACAACGTATTCACGTTATAATCATGACAATCTCCCTCTTGACTTGAATATGTCCAAGCCCGAGAATAGCCATCATGTTTCATGTACTCGCATTCATGCACAATTGAATAAATTTGATTTTATCTACATCTCACTCCCTCTTCTCCATAACCCCCTCTTAGGGTTCACAACATGATTTGATCGAATAAGTTCAGGCCCAACCTAAACTTTATTATCCAATAATCACCTTGATCCACACAGGATTTATGAGACTTTGCTCCACTATAGGAGTAACGCTCTGGACTATCTTGTTGTGCGCCTAGTTTCAATTTCTCTTTGAGGTACAACTGGACATCCGAGATCAAAACCATCATAGTCTCAGATTGTTCCACAACTACCTTTTCTGAAGCCGAGGATAACTGTAATCCACCAACTGTAACTTTTAAATTTTGCACCATATTCACATTGCCGACACGTTCGGCCTGAAACTTCACACGGGCCTCTTTGGAGACTTTCATAAGATCACTTTTAGAACTGAAATTGAACCCTTCCCCTTGTAGAGCTCGAAGAGAGATGAGATTGTACCTTGATTCGGGAACATGACGAATGTCTTGAAGAGTAGTGATGCATCCATTATAATAATGAAATTGAATTGTTCCTTCGCCAATCACCTTGCTTGTAGCAGAGTTCCCCATGGACTTCTCCCCCTTGAACCAAAGTGTATGAAGAGAACATCTTCCTATTGGAGCTGATATGCTGTGAATATCCAGAGTCAATAATCCATCTATCTTTATTACCAACTGATCTGTTTGTAATAGATAGAACATCGCACTGTTCTTTATCTTCTCCAATCAATTCAGTGACATTAGCATCTGGTTGTTTTTACTTTCGAAGCCAACAATCAACTCTAATGTGCCCTACTTATGACAATAGTTGCATATCAATTCTTATGTTTTGAGTTACCCACGGAACTTCCATTATTACTCTTCTTCTTTGAATAATGAACTCGCCCAGAATCATAATAATGAGACTGACCCATCAATTGGGTGTCAATTTTGTCCTTGTTAAGCAGATGCTCCTTGACCTCATTGATTTTAATTAATAACTTGCCTCCATAAATGGTAGCTTCTCTAAAGCTATTATATGAAGAAAATAAAGAACAAAGTAATAGAATTGGCTGATTCCTTCTATCTTAATCTCTATCTTATATAAATCATTGATAATGAAGAAAATTCTGTAATATGAGACTTGATAGGTGTACCTTCATGCATGCAGAGAAGAAAGAGATGTTGCTTCAGAATCAACCGATTCGCTAATGACTTCTTTAGATAGTGCTCTTGAAGTCGCCCCCCATAACGAGGATGCTATTTTCTCTATAGAAAACTCATCCAACACTTCGTCCGCCAAATAAAGTTGAATAGCCATCAAGAATTTCTCATCCAACTCTTATCAAAATTTTTCTTCCATGTCTTGAGCTTTTCTCCCTCCCAAGTAGTGATTTCTTCAACCCGCTCTGGTAGGAATGGCGTTCATCCTAATCTGTCACTTGCTGAAATTGATGCCACCATCAAACTTTTGAATATCAAATTTGATCACAGACATCTTCAAGTTAAGCTTGCTCTGATACCAATTGTTAGAAAAAGATATAATCTGTAGGCTCTGATATCAATTGTTGTGATTTCAGAAAAGGACGCCCCATGACAGGATCGATTGGGGCAACGTAGCAAAAATAAACCACATGATCTACAAGGCAATGTGAAGAAGAGAAGAAATTTCAAAGTAGACAGAAAGCCAACACACAATATAACGTGGTTTCACCGATCAAACAGATCATGTGTACGTTTACGGGAGAAGGGGAGAAACTTTATTAAAATTTTGAGAGAGTACAATAAGAATTACTTACAACTCACGCTGAGAAGATTATAAGCCCTTGATGGCCGCCAACAATAGCGAACCCTTATGGCTAAGCTTCTCTTGCGAATCTCTCACCTAGATGAATTACACCCTTAGGAATTAAAAATTCATTAGGATTCTCTTGGAATTACATTAAAGGGTATCCCTAAGAGATTATTTATAGACCTTAGAACTCTCCTAGTCTTAAATAAATTCCATCAATACGAATAATCACCGCCTCATAATAAAGAAAACTCGAATTCAACTCGGACTCAAAACAGATTCAGAAAAGAAAACTGCCAGATCCGAGCCAGAGCATAGTATTAGTCGACTAGTCCCAAATCCTAGTCGACTACTTTGACAAATCCTTAGAACCCTAACTCTCTGTTGGTCAAACCTATTTGACTACATAATTTATTAGTCAACTAATCCAGGTGATTAGTCGACTACTTCTGTGTACAGATTCTTGTACAAGTCCGTTCTTTGATCTTTCAGTTTTCGTCTTCCTTTATGATGTATTCATGTCATAATCCTAACACCTTCATCATTCTAAATTTTAATTCTCCTCTCTATTTGATTCCCCCCCCAAGAAATCACTAGATCTCTTCTATTTTATTGCACATTTAGTTAGATAATTACTATTAAAGTGCATAAGGAGATTCTTATATATTCCTATTTATTCATCATTTTTATAAGGAGAGGCAACCCCACTGTAGGGTTATGTCATTTATTCTCTAACCATAACATGGTATTAGAGTGATTCCTCTTCTATTACCACTTGCACATCCCTTATTAATTTCAACTAAACACTACAAGAAATCATACATCACTGACGGACGATTCTGTCTTCTCTTCTCTCATCAAACCTTATATCTTCTCAAATCCTATCATCACCTACCATCATCTTCTTCTCCACAAATCTTTGTCACTATGTCCTCTCTCTCTCTCTCTCTCTCTCTCCCCCCTCTCTCCCACCCCGTGTTTTCTTTCCTTTTTTGGATTCATTGTGGTCTGAATTAAGATCTACAATGGAAAAAAAGAAAAATTTACTATTCATGCTGAACTGTAATCTTGAATATTATTCATCTCCAAAACCCTAGTTGATCATTTCCTCTATTAAAAAAAAATTAGTCGTCTTCAAATTCCAAAGCCCTGGACATTTCTAAGCTCCAAAACCTTAGTCATGGTCAATTGTCGCCTTCTCTATTGCCTATCGCCTCAACTATTGTTGCTGCTATTGACTCATCAGATAGTATCGCTAGCTACTTTTGTTACTGCTATTGATTTCTATTACTGCAAATTAATTATGGCATCAATGCATCTGTTGTTGTCTTAATCAATTTTTACTAAGTTTTGAGTTTAAGGATCAAAACTTTCACTTTTACTGAGTTTGAGGAGCTCAAAAACCTCATCTTCTACTAAGTTTAAAGATATCTAAAATCTTAATTCTAATCAAGGAGACGAATACGACCTTTCATACAGTCTTTGTCCAAGTTTTAGTTTGACTCAAATTCAGTTCGCTTCAGTTTGTAGCTTCGGCATCAATATCAATAATTCAATAGATTGGCATCAACGTTAGGAGTTCAGTCTTTGTTTTCCATAATTTTACTATTTATTTGTTTCTCAACCTTTTGTTTAGGAAAAATTTAGTTAGAAGATATGTTACTAGTCTTTGTAATAAGTTGTGCGTGATTGATATCTATACTTCGGTATGAGGAAGAGTATGAGAGTGTGTAAAAGTATTCTTATATTTTTTTATTTATTCCTCATCTATATAAAGAGAGTAATCCCAATCTACGGTTATACCATCTATTGTCTAAAATCCTAACTACATGGTATGTTAGAATATGTGTCTCGCATCCAGTCGAAGAGAGAATCCAAGTCCAGCAACGATATGAGTTCATGAGTTTTATAAAAAATAAAGAGGTCTGAGATTAGTCCCACATCAAGTACGGAGGTGATTGGATAAATGTTTAAGAAAGATTGGACCCAAAACTCCATTAGGAGTTTTTTCTTTTGGTTGAAATTGAGTTTTAGTTTTATCAACTAATCCATCTTGGTGCATACGTCTTGAGTTAGGCCTTGACCAAATTCATAACAAGTGGGATCAGAGCTCATGGTTCATTGGGCCTTTAGTTTGACATGGTTAAACCCATCCTGTTTATCTCCACTAGAAGATAGGCTAGAGTCTACTTTACTGGTCCATAAAAGGAAGCGAAAGAGACTTGTTGATGGGCTAAATAGTCTTTCTTACTGAGCGAAAGAATAACTGGCTAGTCCGCCTTGGTGGCCTATTAAGGAAGAGAAAGTGACTCGGTGTTGGTGTGCAATCAGCCTTGCATGCATGATGCGAAAGTGATTGTTTGGGCTAAGCAAAAGTGACTTGGTGCACAATCCATCTTGCATGATGCGAAAAAGATTGTTTGGGCTCGACCCGGTACGAGCCAAGTGGAGTTTTTTGTGCTCAAAGTGGGATTCCTAGTCTAACTGAAATATAACTTTATAAGTTTGTTAAGAAGAAAAGAGGTGCGATATTAGTCCCATATCAAGTATGAAGGTGATTGTGTAAATGTTTAAATAAGATTGGACCCAAGACTTCATTAGGGGTTCCCTTTTTTAGGTCAGATTGAGTTTCAGTTTTATTAACTAATCCGTCTTAGTGCACACCTCTTGAGTTGAGCCTTGACCATATTCATAACCATGGTAAACATGAATCTCATGTTCACCAATCTTCAAAAACAAAATCACAATCCAACAAGTAAACATGAAGTTATTCTAAATAAATTGTTTTAATTAAAACCTAAAAAGATATCTTATCAAATCAGATAGCAGCCTAATTATGGGGAAAAAAATTCATTTGACTAAAATTTCAATCTTATTATGATTCTAGGAGAATTTATGTTCATCAAATTAAAAGTTTAATCTTATAAAACTTTAAACAGAATAAGACTAGTAGCTGACACTAATTTAACTATAAGGGCAAATGGTACATCAACACATGCACATATTCTACATAGTATGTTAAATTTCCTCTTTAGTTCAATTGAAGTTCTTGTTTTTTTCTTTTCAATTTTTTTGATCTTGTATGATGATAAAAGTTTGGCCATAGCATGTGCAATTTTCTGTTCTTTCTCTTTCTTTTTTTAAGAGAAAGGTGCATGCACAATTTTTTAATACAAATAAAATGAATAAATACAAAAAATAGAGACAAATTAACCATGGTCTCCAAGGCTTTATTGTATGATAGTCAAGAACTAGTTAATTATGCAAATTGGTCCATATTAAATATATTTTTTTGTAAGGTGAGTAATTTTATTAAACTGAAACAATAGTACAATTATTACAATTTTGGCTAGGCTATTTGGTATCTATTCTTGAATAACTATAAAGAAGAGAGAGCATTCTAACCGTCACCCTCTACTATAGTACACGAAGTAAGAATCTAAATTGACGCAAAGCCTGAAGGAAATGAATTACAATACTATCAAAGCTAACTAGGCCATACAGTACACTAGATAAGAAACTTATATATATATATATAATCATTACATAGTATGTATGTACTTAGTAGCCCATAGAGCCTTCACAGATGTAGCAAGAAACAAGTGAAGAGAGAAGAAGAATCAAAGCAATTTCCATCACCTAAGCCTTTGCAAGAGTGAATCCCCAATGCTTGACAGCATAATCGATCAGCGCATCAATTTCTTCGCCCTTTCTGATGCACCCGTCCTTGTCGAGGTCAGCTTTTTTCATGGCGGCCCGTGCCTTGCATTTACAGTTTCTCATTCCAAAACTTTGCAGGGCTCTGCTGAGTTCTTCGCAGCCGATTTTCCCAGAATCGTCCTTCACCTCGTTGTTGAGCCAATCCCTGAACTTCTCCTCGGTTATTTCCGGGTTTGGAACTTGCTCGCAGAGCCCACAACAGCTCGACTTTGGGTTTGGAACTTTCCCGCAGAGCCCCCAACAGCTCAACATGGTAACTAACTCACACAGGAAATTTCTCACAGTGAGAAGGTTGCTTGATATATACAAATATGTTGGGGGATTTCTCAAGTGTGTGAAATGTTTCCCGAGCAGTTGGAGTATTAGAGAGTGAAGTGTGTTATATGTGTCAAAAAAAAAAGAAAAAAAAAATATTCCTATTTCCTTCTATCAAAAGTAAGTAGTTCAGTCGACAATCAACATGGAATCTGATACCACAAAGAAGAAAATAGGGAGAAAAGATTGTTCTGCGGGTCCCCATACCACATTTATTCGACTTCATTGGTAGTCTGGGGACTTGCTGTCGCAAGAATTATTCGTTCTTTTTATCCTGTCTTAAGCTCATGATCATTGATTATTAAGAAAGAAGAAAGAAGAAAGAAGAAAAAAGGTTCCCGGCGATAAGTAATTGTCTTGATGGAGAGGTTTGTGAGTAATCATGCAGTATGTGAAAGTTGCCATCAAGCAGATTCTCAAATAGCTCCGCGTGCATAACAAGCTGCGCAATTGTGTGTAATTTCTGTTTGTGGCTGAAAATAGCTTGAGAATGGCGGAGGTAGACTTCCCCACAAGCCAACTGGACTTCGTCAAAGCTGCATGTTCATTAGCTGGATTCATGTGTTTCTTGATTCTATCATGAGAGAAGTATCAGTAGCTAATTTTAAAGCACTTACCAGGGTGGATTACACTGATAATTAGCGAGAGATTTGTGTATTATGGTTTGGTTAATTCTTTTCTGGTTTGCATTATAACTTAATAGTATAGCATTTGATAAATCCTGTTAGTGATTTTATGTCAAAGTAATTGTTCAAAAAAAAAAATGAAGAAATAATAGTTTCTGATGCTGAATGGTTCAATTACTCGATTAAGAAACAAAACGCTTGCTGACACAGGTTCAATTACTTCTGGCTACTACCCTCCCTAAGGATCCTCTGCCTTTGTGATTAGGAAGTCATTAAGTTATATTCCAAGTATTGTTGAAAAGCAATGGATTATCAAAATGGATTGTCTTAGCCTCAGAAAAAGAAAATAAAGTAAAAAGAAAGATGAAAATTTCTTTTCAGAGACTAAGAGAAAAATATTTTGGTTATCCATTGTTTTTTTATATTTTCTAGGCAAATCAATTATGTGGGGTATAGTTAATGTATTACCAGGTTCCTGACAATTCAGCAAGCTTTACAACAGGTCACTTAGGTTGCTTGACCAAGGAATTCAATTATTCTGCATGCTGATCCTTCGCCTCTAAACTTTGAGACTTTGAATTCCTCCCTTCACCACCTCGATTTAATTCTAGAAAATATTACTAGAATCACGGAAAATTCACCTATTTTAAGGTCATCTCTCATAAATTGCAGAGGTGCATGTTTCACTGGAAAATATTGTGTCTTTGCCTAATCACATTTTATCTCTTCAATGGAAAACTCCCCTGCAAGCAAACGAAGAGGCTAGTTATGAATTTTGCAGTCAGTCACATGCAGTTTCAATATATATAGATTCATTAAAAATAATATCATTATCATATCATAATTAGCTGACATATTCATTTGAGACTGCAACAGGCAACCCACATATAATTTCCTGCAGTTTAAGGCATCTTGTGTTTTGTTTTGATTGACTTCCATGTTTTGTAGGCGGAAGCTCGCATAAGATTAATTATTATTCTGTGCAACTTTTCATTTGAATCATTCATTATTCAGTTCAACCTTTCATTGAATCATTAGCATGTTCAACCTTTCATTAGAATTCAGCTCAAAAAAATTTCAAGCTTCCTAAAATAGCTCTTATTCATCGGAAATACAGATCAGAAATTTCAAGCCTTGAACGTGTGCATACAAATGGGTTGTAAACAAAGAAAAATAAAATTGAAGAAACTATAACGGAGTCTGATGTCAAATTTGGGGATCACAATCACCTTCAATCCAAAAAGAAAAGAAAAACTAGCTAGGGTTTGGGAAAAAGAAATAACAACTTCAATAGATTTGGGTTTCCCCCTCCTGCACAAGGTCGGGCTTCACCAATCTCAAGATCACGAGACTCAGATCTCAAGAATTTTAACTGAAAAGTTCATATTTAATCATTCAATACCAATTAGAGAGGTCTTGAGGCTTATTTGTAGGTTTTACAGTCTCCAGTTCTCATAATACAACCGATGTGATACTAAATTTCAAAAGAAAAGAAAACAACTAAAATCAAAATAATATAAAGTAAAAATAAATAACAATAAATTAGAGCCAAAAGAGTGCAGCAGTCTTCTAGTGTAGACTCGCTCAAACGGGGTGATACCCTCATCATTTCTCCGAGGTGGGAAAAACTCGACCTTGTGGAGTGTAGAATCCCACGCGAAAGCATCTCAATTGGGCCATGGTGGTGATCGAGCAACCGACAGTAGTGCATCAGTATGAACTAAAATAGTGGAGATGGAACCGATCTCCGTGACGGATCAACTAAGTCAAGGGTAAGTCTGAAAAGGCACATGCAAAAAAAATAGTCAAATTCGCTCCACTGAAAACAAATTGATACCAAGATCCTATGGGATATCAATTCATCAGTATAGTTGTCAGAATTTATCTACCCTTAGATATTGAGACATATGTCCCTCCACACTAGAAGAAATTCAAGCAGAGAATACACCCAACATGCCAAACGGCCCATAGGTAACCTCGAAGAGAGAGAGAGAGAGAGAGAGAGAGAGAGAGAGAGAGAGAGAGAGAGAGAGATTCTTGGGCCCAACCCCGAGACACATCCCGACTCCGAGGACAGGACCCTGAATCCTTTATGCCCCTGACTTTTAGTGGACACAGCTCAGCAATAGAATATCTGCATCGCAAGGTCAGTTGCACCACCATGATATCCCCACATTTTAAACACCTCCCCTATTTCAGTGGAGACAGTTATAGATGGTGGCGGATATCCCGACATGCCAATCCCAATAAAGAAGCGCAGTAATCCTAACAAATATGAAACGATCTAAAAACAGATCATGAACCATGGAGAAAGATTCGTGTCTTCCATTACAGCACAACCATCTACTTATAGACAAAAGAAAGAAGAGCACAGCGGGCGAAGATACTAAAAAGAAAAAAGAAGAGAGACTGAGACAAGAGATAGTGTATTGAAGAAATCCCCATTGTAACACACAGAAAGTAGTGAATCCCTCCTCTCTCCTCCCCGTGGTTTTTTCTATTCAGAGATTCCATGTAAAATTCTCGTCTCGTCTATTTGCTGTATTGAATTTTCACATTAGATAGACCTTCTTTTGTGTGTTCTGTGAGAACGATTGTTCAATTAATTGAATAGAAAAATCTCCCCCACAAACTGGTGCTTTCGTTGAGAGCCGAGTTCCAATACTCGAGATCTCTCCCCTCAAACAAACCCTTCCTCAAAATGCCCTTCCTACACTGACGATGGTCTCGAGAAGACAGGCCACCGAGGTGCATCATCCAAAGGCAAAGCGATCGAAGCTCCTGGGGGCTCGTCCCTTCTCTAACCGCCGATCAACCATGTGTTGAAGATACAGGCTCCTCATCACAACAGGAGCCCATCACCAGCGTCCGGTCTTCGCAACAGCGTGAAAATCAACTCCTTCAGACGCTCTACAAAATGAAAGAGCAAATGAAGGAGCAACATGAGCAATCAGACCGTAACGATGGTGGATGGCCCTTGACCACGAGAACCTCCTCCAAAAGCAAGAGAGGTTGAGACTACTCAACCAACAGCTCTTGGCCCATTTTGCAGCCTTCCTGAACAATCCAGTGCAACCAGGAGGTGACCCTGAGACCGGCAGGACTCCTGACCTCCATACCTTCGACAAACTGATCCAGAAGCAGATCGGAGAGGCCAGACTGTTGAGCCACCCTATTCCAACTGCTTGGATCCACGAGTTTCCCCTCTTCACAGAAATCCAAGAGTGCGTGTTCTCGAAGAAGTTCTCCACTTTGACATTCGACTACTACTCCAGAGTAAGTGATTCGGTATAACACATCCGCCATTTTATGGACAAGATGGTGGGCTATTCCTGCAATGACTTCGTCTTGTTCTTGACCTTTCCTGCAAGCTGTTGAAACTTCTAGAAGAAAAATTTCCAGATAGCTCTCCAACTGGTCTGTGCAATATATAATTTGTCGACACTTTCAAAAGACAGGTCGCAGACAGTTCAGACTTGCAAACTGGATAGCTTCGTACTGAAGCTTGGAGTTTTAGCCCTACTGTGGCTAGCTCAGCTTGGAGCATTAGCCCCGCAGTGGGCTAACTTTACTTGAAGTGTTAGCCCTACAGTGGGCTATTTTCGCTTGGAGCATTAGCCCCGCAGAGGGCTAGTTCCACTTGGAGTTTCAGCTTCGCGGTCGGCTAGGCTCAAGGTCGTTTTGACGTTTTAATCCCCTGAGCGGGATTAGTGGGCTAACCCCCAACTATTTTGTGGCTAACCCCCCCCCCCCCCCCCCCACACCCACTATTTTAGTAGGGTTCAATGTCAACTTTAAGTGGGCGGTTATAAACCACTATGTCCCCATTAAGTGGAGACATTTAAGAGGGTCTTGCCCCTCTAGCAAGTCAGAATGACTGTCATAGCTTCGCAGAAAGCTTGAGCAGGCTCGCGCAGAGCCTTTCTAGCCTCGCACCTCAAGTTTAAAGGTAGTTTAATCAGTCTTTGCCGATTTTTAGGGGGCGTTTACCCCTATAAGGCCTATAAATAACCCATTAGCAGGCTAGGCCGGAGGCACACGCAGGAAGAGAGCTAGGAGATAGGCATTAAGAAGAGAATTGCTCTAAATCTTTCAAGAATTTAGAGAATACTTTCTCTCATCCATATGGGATAGAAATAGGCTATCTGCGGAGGAAATATTGCATCAAAAATGATTTTGACGCAATATTTGCGTCGAATTATCGCGAATTCGACGCAATACAAAAAAATAGAACTTATATGCTAATAATAATTAAAAAAAATTATTGTGCAATTTGCATCGAAAATTTCACACAACCTAAATAATTCTTGCAAAAAAATTTGCTAAAATTTTTTGCGGGAATTTTGTGTCGAATTTTCGATGCAGTTTATACAAATTAAGTAAAAAATTCGACGCAATACAAATTGTGTCAAATTTTCGACGCAACATGTATAAGAATTTAGTTCTGAATTCTCCAATTTTCCTTTCCTTCCTCTCCTCTCTCTCAAATTGTCGCCCCCCACCTCCTCCCTCCCCAACCTCCCCTCCCTCGGCGTCCTCCTCCCCCCCACGGTGTCCCCTCCCTCCCCCTAGCCTCCCCTTCCTCCCCTCGGCCGCCCCTTCCCCTGGCCAACCCCCTCCCCGCACGCCGCCCACTCCCTTCCCCCGGCTTACCCCCTCCCTGCCCCTCCCTCCCCCGGCCTCCTCCACTCCCCCGGCCTCCCCCTTTCCCGCGCCCACTGATCAATGTGAAGCGTGCACGATAACGTGTATTCTGTGAAATTAGTGATAGTATGTGTGTTGTGGCTTTCTCGATACTTTGTTATAGCATATTGGTTGTACGGGTTGAATTCACAGGGACAGGAGGCTATAAAAGCATTAACGGTGTGTATTCACATTGTTTGTTAACAAGTTCTTCTTTGTTAAAGAAAAAAAAGAAAAAGAAAAGAAAACTGGAGTGGTAAGAGGAGAAGGCGATGAAAATGGCGAAGAAAAGGAATGATATTGGTGAAGAAACAAACATGAAAATAGAAGCGAAGTAAAACACGAAGTGGAAAGTGAAGTTGCAAACGTGGTGAAGTGATTTGGAAAATAAAAAAGAGATGAACTTATGGTGAAAAGATGAAAACAATGATGAACGAAGAAGATGAAGAAAACAACTATAAGAAAATGATAAAGTGGTTTTGAAATTAGTTTTTAAAAACAAAGTAAAAAGAGGAGAAAACTCTTGGCTACTAACTACTAATTGCTCTACTAATCATGCTAACTTCTCAGTGATAGTTGCCTCACATGGATCCTTGGCCATGTCTAATTCTTGGCTTCAAGAGACGTTTCAAAGCATGGCACATAAGATTGTTCTCCACATCAAAATTGCATTCAAAGCAAGCTAATGCAAATATTAGATTATTAAAATCGGGCAAGCACGAAATAAGAGAGTTAGATTTAGCAAGTTAGATATTAGAACTCATCATCATGAGCCATCAATGGCTCTTGTGAGAGCAACGCCTTGTAGAGGGTATTAGATTCATGTGGATAGTTAGATGATTAGTGGTTAGTAGTTAGATTTCTATGAGAGAAAAGTTAGGTAATCATATTAGAGGTTAGAGAAGAAACCATGAAAGAAAAAGAGAAAGCTTTTATAGATTATCACTCTTTATTATATCAATCTCTCTCTTTGTCTCCTGAATCAATCTCTGTCCTAATAGATGACCTAAAATAAAAAGAAAATATAAAAGAAAAGAAGAAAAAAACTACACCACACTATACTAAAGAAAGAAACCCTAGCTTACTGCTCTTCAACCTCATTTCTGGCCCTCAAATGCAGTATTTATAGGCAAAGAAAAGATCTGAAAGACGAGATGAAGCCATGCATGAAAGATCGATGCGTGGATCTTCTACATTGCAGCGAAGCCACAACAATTATCGCGTTTTCGCGCCAATATCAAGGATGTAGATCCCTGCTTTTGCCCTGTTGCTTCTCCTGGCTTCTAGGCTTCTGTATGTATCTGATTTTTGGTAAATTGGACCCGTATTTCTCCAGATTCATCTCCAATTTCTGAATTTAATGTATCTTCTAGAAGCTCTTTACCTTGATCTCCAAGAAATGTGATTTAATTACCCAAAATTGAGTTTAATTTGGTTATTATTCCATCTTTGCCTCTATACTCTTGATTATCTACAAAATAGACCAAAACACGATTTAGAAGCGATATTATTATATTCATAACGGAGCAGGAAAATGTGATATGATGATGCAAAATTGAATACTAATTGCACCCCCCACACTTATCTATTGCTCGTCCCAATCAAAACTGGAAAGAAAACTTAACTAAGAATGTTATTACACCACTTTCGCAGGTGACGCGATTGCACTGAGCATGTGCAACAAGCCGTTAAACCTATGGGTTTTCCCTAGAGGAGGAGTTCTGTCTCTTGAGAGTTTTCAGTGGATTACACCCACAAAATTCATAAAGAAAGAAAATAAATGTTAGCATTTTTGAAACATGTTTTAAAAGAGAAAAGTTTTCAAAATATTTTTGCAAAAATTAAGTGATCTAAGGTGATAAGTTCACCAAAAATTATTCGTCCTTAAACTTAGTCTATATGCAAGATCTTGTCATCAATTAAAGTAAGAATTCAAAATTGGATTGAATATTTGATCTTTCATAAAACCTAGATAACATGCACTTTGTGATAGTGTATATTTTTGGGATTTCAACTCTAACCATCAAGCCATTTATTCATTTATATACATATATATATTTTTCTTCTTTTTCTTTCCTTAGTTTTCTTAGGCTTTCTACTTTACCCGGGTAGTGAGCCTTTAGCCGGTGACTCCTAAATCAGACGATCTTAAGGCACCAAATGAGAAAACATCCTCAGGCTTAAGGACTTGAGTAAACAAGCCCACAAAACTTAAGTAGTTTTATTTGTTTTGACCATCGTTAGGCGTAAGTAATCATACTTCATAAGGCACAATTAACCAACTTAATTAGTAGCCAAGTATTTATAATATATATATATATATATATATATATATATATATATATATATTATATATATGGCATTTTAAATCTTTGTTTCCATCCCAAAAATGGGTAAGTGTGAAGTGTATACTCTCTAAGGTAAAAATTCAAGATCAAATTATCTTTTCAGTCTTTCTTACTTAACCTAAATTTTAAACAAGATTCATTATTTCAACTAGGTTTAAGATGTCATAATTGTAGTTTTCTTAATTTCTAAGATCATCTTAATTTTCTTAAAAATAGATCAGAATTTTTTCTTTTGTTTTAAAAAGTTTTTAAAGAAAGAAATAATCCTATACAAAAATGAAATTCTAAAAATATCCTAAAATAAATGAAAAAGGAAGAAAATCTAAAAACTCTACGTTAGTAGACCCTCCCCCATACTTATCTCATGCATTGTCCTCAATGCATCGTGAATATATTATGTATGAAAATATAGAAGGAAGGAAAATTCACCTCAGGGTGGTAGTTCCGGTGGTGATCTGAATGGTGCACGAAATGTGGCCTAATCACGAGAATGTGGAGTTCGCAGGAGCCCACCAGTGATCTCTCTAATATAACTCACTATTATGATGTATACATGTATGACTTTTATTAGGAATTTTACCTCATCAAATTTCTGAATTTTAAAAATAATTTCAGAGTCATTATTTTCTACATCTTTATCCCAAAATAGAGTGTGATAAGATGGAATGATTGATTTGGATTCAGAAAGTGCAGGAACTAATACCGACTCAAGAAAATGACTGAAATCAAGTAAAGATTCTAGCGTCAAAATTTGTTCAGGAAGTGGGTCCAAATCAAGAAGTTGAAGCTCCAGTTCATATTTATTTTACCACAATGGAATGTAACTTTGCAAGCTTGGTGATTCAAGTTCAAGAATGATAGGTATGGGAATCAAAACTGACTCTAAAATGTTGCTCAAATTGAGTAACAAAACAGGAGTCAATATTGATTCAGAAATTTGAATTGAATCACAAAATTGAGGATTGGGGTCACATTCCTCTTTGAGTTCTATTTCATGAAAATAAAAACTTGCCAACTTGTTAAAGGGACTTTCAAAAGTATAGTATTAGTCAAGTTCAATATGTTAATCTTGAAGAAATTTGTGATTCAATATCACGATAAACGAGCACATGATTCAATACTGACTCGGGTAAGTGATTAAAATCTGATAAAGATACCGGAGTCAATATTGAGTCAAGAAATGGAATTGAATTACCAAGTTAAGATTCAGGATCACATTCATGCTCAAGCTCAATTTTAGAAAAGGGATAACTTGCCAAAATGTTAATGTGTTTCTCAAAACATTGATTTTGGTCAAGTTCAAATGGATTTGATGAAATAAATCTTGGTTTTCAAAACATCATGATTCCTGGGCCAGATTGATAGAATTAGAGAATCAGGATTGGTCAAAGGTTGATAAGATAGAGCTTCCTCATTCTTATGATCATTGACCAATTCGCTCATTATTGCATCTAACCTACTGATAGGCTGGATAACAGAATTTTAAGTCTGAATCATGTCTCCCATACTCTGTGCAATCGGTTCTTCTTGAAAAGGTAAGTCAGAAAGTTGATTTTCAAAATTATGGTGAAATTGTGAATCTATCAGATTTTGAGATTGTTGGTAGGACTCACGCAAGGCTTCCATACTCTTTTCTAAGATAGATTTTTTTTACAATTGGGTGTTCTGAAAAAGAAGTATATGAGGCATGGTTTTGGGAAAATGATGAGTCCAACATTTTTGAGATTGTCGCTCGGCCACACGCAAGAGTTTCATACTCATTTTCAGGACCGATGGTTGTTCATTTTGAAAAGGTGGGGCTGAAAAGAATGAGTATGAATCTTGAAAGTTTTGTTGACATGGTGAGTTTAACATGTTTTGAGGATGTCGGGCGGACTCATGGAAGAGTTCCATACTGATGTCCAAGACCAATGGTTGTTCATTTTGAAGAAGTTGGACTGAGTATGAATCTTGAAAATGTTGTGCATATGGGGGAGGCCAGCATGTTTTGAAATTATCACTTGACCTCCTGTATGACTTCGATACTCTTTTCTAACTCAGATTTTCTTCTATAGGTAGTTGTGGAAAAGAAGTATATGAAGAATGATGTTGGGAAAATTGTAAATATTGTGAATCAAGCTTGTTTTGTTGGGACTCAAGCATGACTTATAGGGCTTCCATACTCTTTTCTAACTTGAATTTTTCTTCAATCAATTATTGTAGAAAAGGATATATGAAGCTTGGTGTTGAAAAGATTATGAGTCGAGCTTATTTTAAAATTGTTGTTGGGACTCAAGCATGGCTTCTAAGACTTTTATACTCTTTTCTAACTCGGAGTTTTTTCGATCGGTGGTTCTGAAAAAGGAAAAAGGAGTATATGAAGTAAAATTGGGGAATTAATATTGGTAAAATTTTGGAGAAGATAGCTAAAAATTAGACCGGGGGAGATGAATCCCCGTCAACTGTTTAGTCTCTAAAACTGAATATTTCAACATCTTCACATTTATTTAAAATTAAATTCTGCTAATAAACACCTCTCTTGCATGTTTCTAGGTCTATGGTGTGCGATGAATAAGAAGACCCTAAATTACCATTTAATGGGTGATTAAAGGCCTAAAATATAGCCATTGACTTTGGAGAGCTGATTCGTTAAAACCAGGGGCCCAAAACTAGAAACCGAGAATAGAAGCTGATAGGGGACAGACGGGACAGGGCGCGGCTCAAAGCGCCGAGCGCGCGACCCTAGGAGAGCCGCGAAAATGCGGCCTAGGCCGTGTTTCCGTGGCCGTACGGGCGCGACCGCGCCCGTACTTTGGGCCAGGGTTTGCCCCCTGGCCCCCTTTTTCCCTGGTGCCTATAAATACCCCCCTGGGGTTCTTCAGTTGGAGATATCCAGAAGTAGTGTAGTTTTTCATTCCATGTTGTAGTTTAGAGTAGTTTAGTTTAAGTTAGTTCTTCTTCCTCTTTATATTTTCCATTTTGTTTTAGAACTTGTATTAGGAGAAAGAGTGATACATGAGTGAAATGCAGGAGTGCTTGTAATAGAAGGTGACAAGCTATGAAAGGTGCTCTCTTTACCTCTCTTTATTTTCGATCTAACTCCTTTTACAATTTTAGCTAATCTTTTCTCTCATGGCAAATAACTACTAACCACCAACTAGTCTAATTTCTTATTTGATAATCCACATGAATCTAATAGCCTCTACTTGACTTTGCTCTTACAAGAGCCATTGATGGCTCATGATGATGGATCTAACACTCTAACTTCCTAACTCTCTAACAAGCTAACATTACTTTACTCCATGCTTACTTTTAGTTTTGATGGTTTAAGTGTAGCTTGCACTTATTTTGTTGAGTTGAGATGTGATGAGTTACATATGGGTCATGTTTTGAAATGCTCTTGAACTAAGGACTAGTGATTGCCAAGGATACATGTGAGGCAACATCACTAAGAGGTTAGCATGTTGGTGGAACCATTAGTAGTTAGTAGCATGGGTTTTCTTTCTTTTTCACTTTATTTTAGATATAAAAACAAAATCACAAATACCATTTTTCTATGTTTCTCATTTCTTTGTGTTTCACCGTACTTCTCTTTTTATTCTTTCTTTTCTTTTCTTTTCATTCTTTCAAACATTGAAGAACCGTTAACATACACGTGAACATACCGTGTAAGCTTCTAACGCCTCCCGTCCTTGTGGATTCGACTCGTTTAGCCTCTATGCTATAACGGAAGTATCGAGGAAGCCAAAGCACACACTTTAAATATCAATTTCAAAACATACACTTTTTGTGCGCGGTTTTCCCCCGATCAAATTTTGGCACCGTTGCCGGGGATGAGAACGGTTTGATTTCACGTTTTTGTTAACTTTTCTTCTTTTTTTTGGTGTGCAGGTTAAATTTTTAGCGTTGCAGAAGTCCACACTTGTTCTTGTGTGGTTGGGTAAATTCTTATACATTCATATACTCTACTGCTAATTTTTATTTATATTACCTGTACACTGTAAATAAAATTAAAAATTAAAATACGATAATTGGATGCTTTAAAATAGTTTAGACATTTGCATCTAGGCACGTGTCAATTTTCATTCCAATATACTGTATTTTATTCTTATGTTGTTGTGATATTGATAGGAGGTGTACATATGACATTGCATATAGTATAGGACAAACACTTCAGTGATTTACTCGCTTTTTTGTGTTCATTCTTATCTATATTACACACTTGCACAAATTTAACTTAAGGGCAACACCCAATACAACATAAGTGGGGAAGTAATTACCCTCCCTTAGCTCAAAAATCACCTCTCCCCACTCACACAACCCAAGCCTAAATAAAACTTGCTAGATGTTGGCCCCTAGGGACATCTCGAACTCATTTAGGAGATTGACCTAAGGGGGAAGTTGTTAGAAGTTGACTCTTATCAAATCGGTGTCTAAGGTTGGGGATTGAGAGGCGAAACCTCGAAGAACAGTGGTTTGGCATAATTAGACCCGTTGCTCTGGCACGAATACCTCCCACTGATCTTGCCCCTACCTGGCCGATTAATTTGTGGTTAGCTTCCAACAATATACCCCCCGTGGACAGTCTAACCAGTTAGGAGTCGTCTAGGTCTAAGTCAACCCTAGCATAGGCTTGTTTTCTTTTTCTTTATTTGTTTGTTTGTTTGTTTGTTTGTTTTTTTTCTTTCTTGTAAATTGTGATATAGATTTTACCAACAATAATTTTTTCAATCCTAATATGAATCCATACTTCACCCCGACCTCATTTGACTCAGATAACTCTGACTCGGCTATGTACAACATGAACCAACTATATATGCCGGGTTGGGATTATCCGAATCAATATGACCCGTACCCCCAATCTTATGACCATAATTTTTAAAATAATTTCAACTCTTTACAGAGTTCATAAGGATTCACCTACCCCGAGTCAAATTCTCAACCATCTTGTACACAATTTTAACAATATTCATTCCCTAATTTTGATTCATATACTCCTTTTCTTGAACTACCACTTGAAGAAAAATCATCATTGGAAAGGAGTTTATAAGAAGTGATAGAGGCCCAAAAAGAATTTGAAAACCTGATGGCCTCATCATGTCCACAAAAGTTCTAAAATTCATGTAGTTCTTTCCCAGAATAACTCAAAGGAAAATCATTATGGAAAAAACTATGGAATTCATGCAAGAGACTGAGCGCATAATGCAAAATACGATTGACTTCCCATGTCCATCAAATGTTCAAGAATCTTACCATTTTGGAAATCCAGCTTCAATTTCATCATACCAACCTAAACTTGACCAACATTCAATTCCTAATACTTTGGCAAGTTATCCATTTCCTGAAATTGAACTTGAAGATGAATGTGAACCTGAGTTTCAAGTTAGTGATTCGAGTCCGTTCATTGAATCACTATCGACTCCTGTAGTGTTACCTAAACTAAGTAACGTTCTTGAGCCAGTTTTGATTCCCATCATTCCTGAACTTGACTCGATCATTTCACCCATTCACCTTCCTTCTATGGACAAAAATCAAGATTCAATTTCATTACATTCATTTGAACTTGCCCAAAATCTTGAAAATCACCTTGACATTTTGGTAAGTTATCCTTTTTCTGAAATTGAACTTGAGCTTGAAAGTGATCCTGAACCTGAAGTTGGTCATTCCATTTCACTTTTTGATTCAATAATGACCCTGGTATCTTTACCAGTTTTTTTTTCTGGAGTCAACATTGAATCCTGTACCAGTACACTATGAAATGGAATCACCAATCTCTTATGATCACACTTCATTGTTGGGAAAAATGTGTGAATATCAATTCTTTGGTTTGGACCCTATTTTTGAACCAATTTTGACTCTCATTGTTGACTCTCGACTTGATCTGAGTCAAATTCCCGAGTTGGTATCGGTTTTTGTTCCTGATCCCTTTGAGTCCAAATCCATCATCTTCCAAAATCACACTTTATTGTTGGACAAGAATGTTGACAAAAATGACTCAGTAATTATTTTTAAAAATTGAAAATTAGATGGGGATAAATATTTAAATAAGACAATTCATTCAATCATTCTTTTATTGGGTCATATTAGAGAGGTCATTGGTGGGTTCCTTCAAGATCCACATTATCTTGATTGGGTAGCAACGCTTGGCCCAATCAGACCACCACCATGAGGTAGTTTTCCTTCTCTTCCCATTTATTTCATTTATATACACATTCATGATGCATTGAGGACAATACATGATATAAGTGTGGGGGAGGGTTTACTGACATAGTTAGTTTTATATTTTCTTTCTTCTACACTTCTTTTAATTTAAAAAAATAATAATAATAAAAAAATTCTCTTTTTACAAAACTTTTTGAATTAAGAGAAATAGTTTTGATTTATTTTAAGAAAATTAAGATTATCTTAGGAATTAGGAAGACCTAAAATTATGAATTTTTAAACGAAGTCAAAATAATAGATCTTGTTTAAATTTTAGGATAAGAAAGTAAGATTGAAAAGATAATTTGATCTTGAATTTTTGCCTTAGATTTATGCACTCCACACTTACACAATTTTTGAGATTGAAACAACAACTGAAAATGTCATAAAAATATATATATAAAAACAATTATGATAATAAAAACCACTTATTGAAGTTGGGTGATTATGCCTCAGAAAGCATGATTATTTACACATAAAACGGTGGACAAAAATAAATAATCCCCTTTAGTTTTGTGGCCTTGTTTACTTGAGTGCTTAAGTCCGAGGGATTTTCTCATCCGATGCCCTAAGATCATCTGGTTTGGGAGTCACTGGCTAAAGGCTCACTATCCGAGTAAATAAGAAAGCCTAATAAAACTAAGAGAAGAAAAGGAAAAAAGAAAAAATATATATAATAATATAAATAAATGGCATGAAAGTTAGAGTTGATATCCCAAAAACCTTCACTGTTCACAAGGTGCATATATTTTTAAGAGTTTTATGAAAGATCAAAGAGCTAATTCAATTTTAAATTCTTACATTTAATTTATAACAAGATTTTGCATTTCGACTTAGTTTAAGGAAGATTAATTTCTGGTTAACCATTAACCTTGGATCACTTATATTTTCACAAAAATACTTCAACACTTTTCTTTATTTCAAAATGCGTTTTCAAAAATACTAACATTTGATTTCTTTCGTTATGAATATTGTGGGTGTAATCCGCTGAAAATCCTAAGGAGACAAAACTCCTCCTCTATGGGAAACTTAGAAGTTTAACGGCTTGTTGCACATGCTCAGTGCAATCGCGTTACCTGCGAAAAAAAAGTGGTGTAATAATTTTCGTAGTTCTTTTTTTGTTTTGCTCGGGACGAGCAAAAGATAAGTGTGGGGGTGTGATTAGTCTCTAAAAATACATATTCATACCACATCTTCACATTTATTTAATATTAAATTTTACTAATAAACACCTCTCTTGCATGTTTCTAGGTCCATTGTGTGCAATGAAGAAGAAGACCCTAAATCACCATTTAATGGGTGATTAAAGGCCTAAAATATAGCCATTGACTTTGGAGAGCGAATTCGTCAAAACCAGGGGCCCAAAATCAGAAACCGGGAACAGAAGTGATAGGGAACAGACGGGACAGCGCGCGGCTCAAAGCGCCGTATGCGCGGCCCTAGTAGGGCCACGGAAATGTGGCCTAGGCCACGTTTTCGCGGCCGTACGGGCGCAGCCGCGCCCGTACTTTGGGCCAGGGTTCGCCCCCTGGCCCCCCTTCCTCTGGTGCCTATAAATAATCCCTGGGGTTCTTCAGTTGGAGATATCCAGAGAGTAGTGTAATTTTTTATTCCATGTTGTAGTTTAGGGTAGTTTAGTTTAGGTTAGTTCTTCCTCTTAGTATTTTTCATTTTGTTTTAGAACTTATATTAGGAGAAAGAGTGATACATGAGTGAAATGCAAGAGTGCTTGTAATAGAAGTGTTGGCCCAAAGGTCCATCACTCTAGTTTTGATGATGATTAACTCATGTAGTTATAGTAGTAATGATCTTGTGTTTATTTAGCCTCAGATTTGGGATCAAGATCTTAGTAGGTGTTTAGCTTCAACAAAAGATTTAAAGTCAAGTTTTGAAGCTAGCACGTGTCGATTCAAGAGCTTATGCATCAAGACCACATCAAGTACTCAAGAGGAGTCTAGCTCATTGGATCAAGTTTGGACCAAGTCAAGAAGGAGAAGAAGCTTCAAGTGAAGACCTTCAAGAGAGACTTGAGTCTAGGTTTGTTTTGTTAAGATTTTGTTTTTAGTTAAAATGTAAAGGATAGAATAGTTGGTGGATTGCTCAAGTATACCATATACACTCACACACAAGATTTAGATGAGTATTTATAAAAGAGTTTTCATTTTGGAAAAATACAAAAGAATTGTCATTTTGGAAAAATACCGTTTTGGTTTTTGGAATTTCTTATATACATATGTTTAACCAAAACTATTTTAGATCTTAATGTCAAAAACATAGTTATTTCATCATGTATGTGTAGTGGATCATATCCATGCACACTAAGCTTTAAAAGTGTTTAAAATATCTTATTTTTGTATTTGGAGAAGTTTTGGAAAAATAATGATTTTGTTTCAAGCCAAAATTTCTAAGTTACAAAAATAGTTCAAAATGTTTGTAACATGTTTTGATTTTTGCTCAAACATGTTTGTATATCAAAGTATAATACTAAACCTATTTTTTTAGAATTTTAGAGACTTTATGGGATTATTTAAGTCAAAAAGCCAAGTTTTTAATCCCTATAATGTTCTGTTTAGGCTTCTGCCGATCGACCGGGACGGTCGACCGAGCCAGGAGTCGGTCGACCGACGTGCACAAGCGTGCACGCCTTGTTTGGCTGGAGGGCCGATCGACCGACCCGGTCGACCGTCCAGAGAGCTCTGCTCTCTAGAAATGGCCCCGGTCGACCGGGCGATCGACCGGCAGAGAATGTCTGCTCTCTGTATCCAGGCCACGGTCGACCGGCCGGTCGACCGCTGGCCCAACGGTCAGAAATATGACCGTTGTCCGGTCGACCGGGAGGTTGACCGACAGCCGTCCAGGCTGCTGATTTGGCCCAACGACTAGTTTTTGGTTAGCCTATAAAAGGGGGCTTTCTTGGGCTGTTTTTCATAAGATTTTTGGATAGTTTTAAAGCTAGTTTTTCCCATCTATTTCAGTGGTTTTCTCCACAAGCTTTTAGAGCCAATATTCCAATTCAAAAGGAAGTTCATCACGAGTGTTTTGATTGCACAAATTTATTGCATTATTCTTTATTACATATCCACATTTATCATGTAATAAATCTACTAAATTCCTTATCTTAAATGTTTATTTTGCAGAAGATAATCATGGAGAGAAAGAGGATAAAATTAAATAAATATCAGTTAAATTCAGATTTAATGAGATCTATTTGGTTAGAGGAGGATGATCCCAAATCCAGTTGGTTAAATTCAGTTTTTGGTGAGTCAAGTTGTTAAAACTAAATTGAGGATAACGTCAAATACGGAGCTCAAATCCAAGGGATAAATGGATAGAGAGAAGATCAACAGATGAGATGAAGCAATTTTGACTCAGATTCTGGCTGGATATATTTCAGTATTTGAATCATAACTTTCGCTATCAGAACTCAAATCTAATGATTCAAGATGATCCAGAAAGAGGACGTAAATGACTATAACTCTTAAGTTGATCATTATTTCTAATTCAGTCATTTGATAAGCTATATTTAGCAAACAATACGACAATAAGCTACAGATCAGAACTGAATATCCACATCAAATCAAGTTTGGAGATAAGAGGAGGATTCAAATTCAGAAATAGCCAGCTTCACTTATCTTCATACTCCTCTAACATCTGCATTTCTCCTATAAATACCTGCAATCTCAAAGGCAAAAGAGGAAGGACCATGCAGAGATAGAATTTAGACCACATTTTCATTCTTTTTAGTGTAGGTTTTTATTTTCTTTTCATATAATTTTTATTTCTTTGTAAGTATAGTTTAGACTGAGATTCATGTAAGTAAGAGAGAGAGGCTTATGTTGAGAGTGACACCGATGTACCTCCTCCTTTCTTCCATCATTTCTGCAAGCAATAAAAGGTAATTTTTTTATGTTTGTCTTTACTTTTGTTTTTTCTTCTTCTTTCTACTTTTTCTCTTTTGGTTATGATGAGCATTCAAGTGAATCTAGAAGCATCAGTATAGTCATGTTTGTGTGAGTGCCAACGATATTACATGACGATGTTCTCCTCCTCTAGATTCCATATCATTTCATTCTTGTTCGTCTTGATGATGTAATGCGAATGGGGACTGAGCTCGATCTTATGTTTTATGCGTCGAATGCCTCTGAAGCAAGGTAGAACATGCAAGAGTTCCAGGTAAGTCATCAATCAGAGGAGGTAAGTATTTCTTTAATCTTTTCTTTCTTTTCTTTTATTTCTTTAGTTTAGATCACCAACAACGCCCAATTTTTTCATCACTCATTTCGATTTCTTTGTATATGTCTATTTTCTGTTTTTCTCCACCTTCTCATTCTACCACTTTCTTACTAACTCAACTTTAACTCCATTTTTCTCTTTTCTTTTTATGAACTAAAAGAAGAATTTTTAACCATTAATTGTACCTTAAAAGAGAACTTACTAAAAAGCTTCCATCGCTAATCCCTCCTTGTGGATCACGACCCGCATAGCCACTTGCTATAGCGGTAGAATTGAGCACCTTGCACTACTATTTTAAAAGTTCTGAAATTCTGTATTTGTGTGCAGGTAGAATCTCAATCAAATTTTGGCGCCGTTGCCGGGGAGGAATGGTAAGTAATTCTCATTAAAGTTTACATTTTTGGTTAACCTTCTTCTTGGTTTTTGGTGTACATATTTAACAATAAGAAACTTTTGCTGCAGTGGACATATAAGTGGCCTTAGACTTTGCTCAAGAAAGCAGAGCCAAGAAGCCCTTAGATTTTCTACATTCCTGTGACAATCTGAGTGAACTACTAACCTGTATTTTCTGCAGGTTAGCTGAATTGTAAAGTTTAATATCTGTAGCTATTAATTTCCTGGTTTGTCTCACTGTACTTCCTTTCTAATCTCAACAGTAAAATGATGTTTGTTAAATGCTAAAAACGGTTTAGACTTTACATTTAGGCACGTGTCAATTCGTTTACATTTTACATTACTGTTGAAGAGTGGTGGAGTAAAAGGCACGTTTGCATGGCATATAGTTTAGGAAACATTCTTGAGTGATTATTTGCTTGTTGAATGTTACTTTCTTTATCCTGCACAGTTTGCACAATCAATCTTAAGGGCTTGTCCTATAAACAAGATAAGGTGGGGAAGTCATTACCCTCACTTAGCTCACAAACAATCTCCTCACTCACTAACCCAAGCCTAACTAAAACTGAGTAGATGTTGGCCCTAGGGACATCTCAGACTTAATTAGGAGATTATCCTAAGGGGCAAGGTGTTAGAATTTGACACCTGCCAAATCAGTGTCTAAGGAAAGGGATTGAGGGGTAAAACCCCGAAGGCTGGTGGTTTGGCTTAATTAGGCCCGTCGCTTTTGCGCGGATACCTCCACCAATCTTGCCCTGACCTGGCTGATTAGCTTGTGGTTAAAGTTTGCATTATACCTCCCGTGGATAGTCTAACCAGTTAGGAGTCGTCTAGGTCAAAGGTCTACCCTAACTTAGTTTAGATTTTTTTATTTATTTGCTTATTTGTTTGTTTTTTTTGTTTGACATTTCTTGTGTGATATGGCTTATAATAATAATTTTTTCAATTTTAATGGTAATCCATATTACACACTAACCTCTTTTTCGGATATTACCTACCCGGAATATCATAACTTTAACCAACATAGTGTGCCGGATTGGTCTTATCCGAATCAATAAAACTCATGCTCCCAATCTTATAACCATAGTTTTCAGAATAATTTCAACTCTTCACAGAGTCAATAGGGATTCACCTCCCCGAGTCCAATTTTCAACCAACTTGTCCTCCTTATCCACCTTGTCCACAATATTTCTAAGATTCATACTCAGTTCTTCCAGTTCAAAATAGAAAACCATCAATTTTGGAAATGAGCATGCGTGAGTCCAAATAAAAATCACAAAATCTGATGGACTCACAATTTCACCACCAATTTCAAAACAACACTTCATCTTTTTAACAAAACGATGAACCAATCAACTATGAAAAGATGCTTGAAGCCATGACTCAGACTCAAAACGCTCGTAATCATGACATAGATATGATGGTCCAAACTCTACGTTCTCACCGTTTGGCCAGTTCAGATGTCGCTAACCATTCTGTTAGAGCCGAAGAGTCATCTTGTTTTGGAAAACAAGATTCCATTTCAGCACAATCATTTGAACTTGCCAAACTCTAAATTTTGAAAGTGACATTGATAGTTTGGCAAGTTATCCCTTTCCTGAAATTGAACTTGAAAATAAATATGATCATGAACCTCAACTTAGTGATTCAATTCTACTTCCTGATTCAATTATGACTCCGGTATCTTCACCTGATTTCAATCTTTTTCTCGACACAACATTAGATCCTGTGCCAATTTATAATGAAATTAAATCGTCCATCTTTGATGATCATCATATTGAACTTGACAAATTTCAAACTTTTGAAAGTCCCATTGACAAATTGACAAGTTCTTATTTTATGAAATTGAACTCAATGAGAAATGTGACCTAGATTCTCAATTTTATGATCCAGTTCAAATTCCCGAATCAATATTGACTCCTGTGTTGTTACCCGACTTGAGTAATATTTTAGAGTCAGTTTTGATTCCCACACCTATCATTCTTGAACTTGAATCATCAATATTAAGTCACATTCCATTGTGGGAAAATGAATGTGGACTTGAGTTTCAACTTCTTAATTTGAACCCACTTCCTAAACCAATCTCGACTCCTGAACCTTTACTTGACTTAAGTCATTTTTCTGAGTCGATATTAGTTCCCATACTTCAAAGTCCAAGTCAATCATTTCATTTTTTCTAACTCCATTTTGGGACAAGGCGGTCGACAAAATTGACTCTGAAATTAATTATAAATTTTGGAAATTAGATGAGGTTAAATTTTTAATAAAAAGAATTCATGTATACATCATTTTAATGGGTTATATTAGAGAGATTTCTGGTGGGTTCCTCTGAACTCCATGCAAAGTCGATTGGGCCGCATTTCGTGGACTAATCAGACCACCACCGGAACCACCACCTTAAGGTAGTATTTTCCTTCCCTGTCTTCTTTTTCATGCATCTATGCATTAATTCATACATTGAGGACAATGCATGAGATAGGTGTGGGGGAGGGTTCTAACATAACTTAGGTTTTTCTTTTTATTAAATTTTTTTTTTAATATTTTCTTTACTTTTAAAAATTTTTTGAAAACAGAAACAATATTTTGACATATTTTTTGTAAGAAATTAAGTCAATTTTAAGAAATAGGAAAATCAAAATTAGGATTTCTTAAACTTGGTCAAAATAAGATTATTTGTTTGATTTTAGGGTTAGGAAGATAATTTGTCAAAGTAATTTAGTCTTGATCTTTACCTTAATGAAATATGCGCACTTCATACACTTACAAACTTAGGGTTCAAAAACAAAGATTCTTATGCCTTATAAAAAAAAAGAGAAAAAATATATCTATGAAAGATGAACAAATCTAATTATTGATTAGCTAGGTGCTTTAGCCTAAGAAAGCCTTGGTATTTATACGAAAGATGAATAGATAGGTTTGAGAAAATATATATAAAAAAAAAGTTTCTCTGATTAAGCTTGGTATTTGTGCCTAATAAAGCATAAGTATTCACGCCTAAAAGTGGATCATATAATAAAATCCTTAGTTTTGTGGCCTTATTTGCTCGAGTCCTTAAGTCCTTGGGGTGTTTTCTCACCCGGTGCCCTAAGACCGTTTGGTTTGGGAGTCATCGATTAAAGGCTCTTTACATGGGCATATTAGAAAGCCTAATAGAACTAAGGAATAATACTACCAAAAAATATATATATAAATAAATAAGGCATAAGAGTTAGAGTTAAAGAACCCTTAGTCAAAATTTTCACGGTCACAAGGTGCACATGACTTAGGATAAAGTAATAGACTAGATGAGTAGTACAATTTGACTCCTTACTTTGATTGATAACAAATTTTTGAATAGAGACTAAGTTTAGGAATGAAAAATTCGGTTTTCTTATAACTTATAGATTACTTAAAACTTACAATAATATTTTAAATATTTTTCTTCCAAAATGTGTTTTCAAAATACTAACATTTTTCTCTTTCTTTACGGATTTTATGGGTGTAATCCACTGAAAGCCCTCACGAGACAAAACTCGTCTTCTAGGGGTAACCTAGAGGTTTAACGGCTTCTTGCACAAGCTCAGTGCAATCGCGTGACCTACGAAAGTGGTCTAATAATTTTTGATTTAGTTGTTTTGCTCAAGGACGAGCAAAAGATAGGTGTGGGGGTGTGATTGTACAAATTTATTACATTATTCTTTATTACATATCCACATTTATCATGTAATAAATCTGCTAAATTTCTTGTCTTAAATGTTTATTTTGCAGAAGATAATCATGGGGAGAAAGAGGATAAAATTAAATAAATATCAGTTAAATTCAAATTTAACTAGATCTATTTAGTTAGAGGAGGATGATCCCAAATCCAGTTGGTTAAATTCAGTTTTTGGTGAATTAAGTTGTTAAAGCTAAATCGAGGATAACGTCAAATACGGAGTTCAAATCCAAAGGGATAAATGGATAGAGAGAAGATCAACAGATGAGATGAAGTAATTTTGACTCAGATTCTGGCTGGATACATTTCAGTATTTGAATCATAACTTTCGCTAACAGAACTCTAATCTAATAATTCAAGATAATTCAGAAAGAGGATTTAAATGGCTACAACTCTTAATTTGATCATTATTTCTAATTCTATCATTTGATAAGCTATATTTAGCAAATAATACGCCAATAAGCTACATATCAGAACTGAATATCCACATCAAATCAAGTTTGGAGATAAGAGCAGGATTCAAATTCAGAAATAGCCAGCTTCTCTTATCTTCACACTCCTCTAACCTCTGCATTTCTCCTATAAATACCTGCAATCTCAAAGGCAAAAGAGGAAGGACCATGCAGAAATAGAATTTAGTCCACATTTTCATTCTTTTTATGTAGGTTTTTATTTTCTTTTCATGTAATTTTTATTTCTTTGTAAGTATAGTTTAGACTGAGATTCATGTAAGTAAGAGAGAGAGAGAGAGAGAGGCTTTTTCTCTTTTGGTTATGATGAGCATTCAAGTGAATCTAGAAGCATCAGTATAGTCATGTTTGTGTGAATGCCAACGATATTACATGATGATGTTCTCCTCAAGATTCCGTATCATTTCATTCTTGTTCGTCTTGATGATGTAATGCGAATGGAGACTGAGCTCGATCTTATGTTTTATGCGTTGAACGCCTCTGAGGCAAGGTAGAACATGCAAGGGTTCCAAGTAAGTCATCAACCAGAGGAGGTAAGTATTTCTTTAATCTTTTCTTTCTTTTCTTTTATTTTTTTTGTTTAGATCACCAACACCAACAACACCCAATTTTTTCATCACTTATTTCGATTTCTTTGTATATGTCTATTTTCTGTTTTTCTCCACCTTCTCATTCTACCACTTTCTTTCTAACTCAACTTTAACTCCATTTTTCTCTTTTCTTTTTATGAACTAAAAGAAGAATTTTTAACCATTAATTGTAGCTTAAAAGAGAACTTACTAAAAAGCTTCCATCGCTAGTCCCTCCTTGTGGATCATGACCCGCATAGCCACTTGCTATAGCGGTAGAATTGAGCATCTTCACTAATGCTTTAAAAGTTCTGAAATTCTGTATTTGTCTGCAGGTAGAATCTCAATCATGTTTTCAAAAGTGATTCTTGAGTTTTTCACCACAACTTCAATTCTAGTTTTCTCACACACTCTCTTGAGCTATCCATTGCTATATCATCCTATAAGGAACTTTGTTGTGAGAGAATTTTAGGAGATCAAAGTGTTTAGATCACCAAGTGTTCTTTCTTGTACCTTGAGAAGGCGGACTTACGGGTTCGCGGTGTTTCGAGTTCTAGTGAGAACTCATTATAGAGGTGCGGCCACGGCAAGCTTGTGTGCTTGCGGTGTGTTGTTCTTGCGGGAACAAGAGAGAGACTAGAGAGTCCAAAGGAGTTCTAGTGGGAACTCACTTGTAAGTGTTGCGGCACCGAGTGATCCGGTGGGATCGGTTTTTAGTGGAAATCCTACATAGTGTTGAAGGCGGGGACGTAGAGCAAGTGTGCTTGAACCTCAAAACAATTCTCCCGTATTTGCGATTGCTCTCTCTATCTCTCACTTGTCTTTATATCTTGCTTAAGCTTATTGTTCATATCTTTGCTTGCTTGATATATCTGTGCTTATATTGTTATATGCTTGGGGATTGTTTGCTCACACTTGTATTCAACCAAGAGTCATAGCGGCACCTCAACTCTTATCTAGAGGAATCTTGAGGAGTTAGTCCAGAGCCCTTCACGGGGAATTCGGCTACACTCTTGTGTTATACCTTGTGTGTTTAGCTTAAGTATTTGTTGTTTGCATAAATAGTTTTTATTCCGCATTAGTTTACCATTAGATTAGCTAGTCACCTATTCACCCCACCTTCTAGGTGATTTCAATTGGTATCAGAGCCTCGTGCTCTTGATTTGGGTCTAACCACCTTGAGTTAAAGATCCTCATTTTATAGCTAATCACAATATTTATACACAAACATGGATTTCATGTCACCTCCTACTTTTGACATTCTTAACATCCAAACTTGGAAAGTTAAGATATCTATGTACCTCAAAGGCCTAGGCATTCATGTTTATCTTGCTACTATTAAAAATTCATATTGTTCTAATAGCAAGTATCTTGAGACTAATGCAAAAGCCATCCATGTATTAAAGAGTACCCTAAATGATGAAAATTTATCTAGGGTTTCTAATCTTGATTCGGCTTTTGTAGTATGGAACACCATTGTCACCCTTGGCGAACAAGAACAATACTATGCAGGGAGCGACTCGAATGTTGGAAGTGAAGCTTCCAACGTATGCTATATGATCTAAGGGGATAACCCCCTTGAGGTAAACTCCGAATCCGAGTTAGATGAGGATATTGATATGTCTTATGATGAGCTTGCATCTTTTTGTCAACAACTCCTTGAAAATATGACATGCTTAAAAAGGATAACAAGAAAATGAAAAATAAATTTGATTCCTTGTTAAAAGAAAAAGATTCATTTCAAAATAAATTAGAATGTGTTTTAAAAGAAAATGAAAGTTTGAAAAATGAAAATATTTACTTGCTTTCTAAATTAAATGATCTTTGTGAAGGAAATACCTCTTTGAAAAATAAGATTATTTTGGTGAAAAAACAAAAAGAAATTGCTTTACATGAAAACACCTCTTTGAAAAGAAAGATTATTTCAAAAGAAAAAGAAGATGTTTCTAAAAAGAAAAAGATTGTTGATCATGCTTTTCATGCTACTACTAAAAATGAAGTTAAATTTTTGAAAAATAAAATAGATTGTTTGAGCTCAACTTTGAGCAAATGTGCATTTAACCATAAAAGATTGAAAATCTTGTTTCATAAGAAACAAGCTCCACATGTTCATGCACATCACCCCCAACATGCATATGCACACTTTGCACGTCATGATCACACCCATACACATATGCATGATAGAGTGTACAAGTGTACACACTGCGGCCACAAAGGTCATTTAGCAAGATTTTGTTATGATAGAATAAATTCTTTAAATTTTGCTAATAAGAATGTTTGGGTTCCCTACAATCTAACCCTCATGAACCCAAAAGAAAATGGGTACCAAAGTCCCCACCTTTTGTATTTGATGTAGGTGCGGGCTCTCACATAACGTGAGAGATTTGGTGCCTTGGTAGTGGATGCATGGACTTGATGGACATATATTTGATGCACCGCTATCAAGGAGATTTGGTGGGACTACCACCGTGTTTTGGAGAGTTAGAGTGTAGTTTATGTGTTGGTAACTATCTCTAAAACTCCTAGTTTATTTACATGCTTTATTTGATGATTTTTAGCATGTTTGTTTTTATGATTGTGCTTTATATGGTGAATGCTTGTTTAGATGTAGATTCCATTAAAACTTGTGTATATACGTGTACAAGTAGTGGGCAACAATTGATTGTTATATGTTTGTACCTTATCGCTCATTTGTACCTATTACATGTACATGTATAGTATAGTTTTGATGATTCTCTTATTTACACTTATTTTGCCTATTTTCATGTTTTACTTCATGTATATGTAATTTTTATTCAAATCTAATAAATATACATGTATACCCCGTGAGTCTCTTGCCTTCATGCAAATACTATTATAGACTCTTTTTATATTTGGGATATGTATGCATATTGTTAGCTTTGGATAAAAACATACATATACTTAGAAATTTGTTTTGGATGAAAAATGAATTTTCATGTTTTTTTACTTATTTGATAAATGATATTCACGTTTTGTTTTGAGCTTTATTGACTATTTTCATGAAAAATGCTAATTACATGATTCTTGTGCACTCACACTTTATTTGTTTATTCATGACTTTGTTTCATGATTATTTTTGAGCCTTATAGATTTCGAGTGTCAACCTTTATGTATTTAGTATGTTTCATGATATACATATGATTTGGTTTCATGTTTGAAGGATCTTTAACTAGTTTTTTAAAAATTAATTTAACTAGTTATTTATTCTTCATAAGGTAGTGTTTTCACAATAAAAATATTTTCAAACACATGTTTTTGAAAACCCCTACCAACCCCTTTAAGGGCAGATGGATGGGCGACCATGCCTTATATGCTCAAATTACATGTCTTTTATCATGTGCATGAAAAGGGGTAGATTTTTATGAGTTATACACTAATTTCACATCATAGTTTCAATTGGTATCACAATTGACGTATTTTGTATACTCATAATTTCGTTTTCTATATATGTATGCTTTAAATTTCAATTGGTATCAATTTCTATTAGTACTTTCATTTTCATACATATATATGATTTGTATGTGCTTAATTTACAAGATATTTACATGTTTAAAGCACAAAATAATTTTATGCTAAGCTTGAATTAGATCTTGTTTTCAATTAGTATCTCAATTGGTATTTTTTTAGAAGCTTATGCATTATTTTCATTTGATATTTTTATTGGTATCAAATTTACAATATACTTCAATTGGTATCAATATGTTTTAATTTCTAATTGGGTTTAAATTTCATTTGGTATCAATATGTTTCACCTATTTGGTATCAAAATTTACCATATATTTCAATTGGTATCAAAATATAAAATATTTTCTTTCTTTGGTATCAAAATGTACAAGTTTTTCAATTTCAATTGGTATCACAAATTTCCTATTTCATATTATATCAAAATCTTGTGATATCTCAAATTGATTTGTTGATTTAAGAAAAATCCAAAATTTGTATTGTTTATTTACTATTGGTATTTAAAAAAAAATTTGTTTATGAACAAATGGTATCTTAAAATTTGATTTAAGAAGATTTCAAAATTTGTTTTAAAGTAATTTAAGAATGTTTTGATATGTATTGTCTATATACAAGAGGAGCTTAACATCTTTTCTATATATAGATTCATGTTGAGTGTATCCTATATTAAGGAGGTTGACATCTCTTCTTTATGTGATACACGTGTGAAGGGGGAGCTTCACATCTCCACTTATGCATTGTATATTTTGCGTTATGTGAGTTAGGGATTGTCATCCCTTCTTCATGTAATGCATATATGCAGGGAAGTTAACTTAGCATCTTCCTATTCATGAATGTATATCGCATATATATCTTTATTGTTGATTTGGTTTTTACCCCTTTGTTGATGATTGACAAAAAGGGGGAGAAAGATTTTGAGTTTATATATGCATATTTGAGTTTTTGCATATATTGAGTTTATGCATCTTGTGTTTTTGAGGAGAATGTTTTTGAACGTTTAAACAAAAAGGGGGAGAAAGTTTTTTGGATAAAGAACTTTTAATTTATGCATGTTTCTCTTACCCTATTGATGCATATATATGTGTTTAGTTTATGTACTTCATTGCCATATATATTTGTTTATTGCTATGCATGAGTTAAGGGGGAGCTTCTTTGAAGCTTTACTTTAATCCATGCATATATAACTCCATGAGTTTTGTCATCATCAAAAAGGAGATTGTTGGCCTAAAGGGCCATCACTCTAGTTTTGATGATGATTAACTCATGTAGTTATAGTACTAATGATCTTGTGTTTATTTAGTCTCAGATTTGTGATCAAGATCTTAGTAGGTGTTTAGCTTCATTAAAGGATTTAAAGTCAAGTTTTGGAGCTAGCACGTGTCGATTCAAGAGCTTATGCATCAAGACCACATCAAGTACTCAAGAGGAGTCTAGCTCATTGGATCAAGTTTGTGAAAAACACCTAGAGGGGGGTGAATAGGTGTAAATGCTAATCTAGAAACTAAATGCGGAAGCTAAGACAATTTTGCAATCACACTTAGTACAACACACAAGTGTAGCCGAATTCCCCGTGAAAGGCTCTGGACTAACCCCTCTTGATTCCCCTAGATATGGGTTGAGGTGCTATATGAAGCTCTTGTGGTTAAGTACAAGTGAGGCACACACTCAAGCAAGCCAAGCATATAAGGATGAAAAGCAATATGAAATAATGCAAGGCACAACACAAGCAATATATGATATGAATGAGTGAATGATGCTTTGCACAAATGTAAGAGAGAGAGTTAGAGAAAATGGATCAAACGCAAACACAAAGATATGTTTCGAGGTTCGAGCCCCTAGCTCTACGTCCCCGCCTTCACCACCGTGAAGGATTTCCAATCCACTATACTCCCACCGAGGGAACCTCCACCGAGGAGGATTTGTTACAACAATAGGAGTACCGAACTCCTCTCTCAAACACCACCTCACAACCGAGGGGTAGGCCCGTAGCCAAACAACCACCACACCTCTAGCGAAGAGGGTTACAAACCAAACTTCAAACTCCACCTCACGCAAGAGGGAGCAAACCAACAATCTCAACCTCTACCAAAGAGGGAGCAAACCAATCACCCGATCAACCTCTACCAAAGAGGGATACAACAAAAGTAAGGGTGTTTACAACAAGTGGTTTCTTTCAACCACAAACAATCTCTCTTTCCTCTTTTCCACAAAACAAGATCCTAATAGAATAGGATAGATGATAGCTCAAGTGTGGAAAACTAAGTGTTTTGATCAAAGAAATTCTCTTGGGAAAACACCAAAAATAATATAGAAATTTTAGCTCAAAAACAATTCTCAAAACCTAATTTCTTTGAAATAAAACAAAACACTTAAAAACAAACAAGATTGATCTTTTGGCTCTTTAAACACTTTTGAAAACTTATTTTTAAAACCAAAGAATGGGGAAATTTTTGCTCTAGAAAATCTTAGCCAAAATCCCAAAGAATTGGGGTTTATATAGGCCAAACAGAAAACTAGCCGTTAGGCTGATCTGGCAGCCTGACAGGCTGGCGGTGGACCAGCCGGTCGACCGCCAACGGTCATAAATATGACCGTTGGGCAATCCCGGTCGACCGCTCAGATATAGAAAGCAAAGCTCTCTGGTCCGGTTGATTGGTCGGTCGACCGGCTCACTGTGCTGCCAGACGTGCACAGCTCTGTGCACGTCGGTCGACCGCACGGTCATCGGCCTTTGGTACGGTCGACCGAGCGATCGACCGACCTGGCCTGTCAGCCAGTTCTAGGTCAGAAACTGGGTTAGAAAAACATGTTAAAAAAATCTTTTATCTCTTCTAAAAATACCATAAAAATTGTTTTAACATTTTATATTGAAACACAAACTTATGATAAAAATTTCAAGACAATATTAAACATTAGGAATCATTTTTGTGTCTTGCAAATTTTATCAAAAATCAAAACTTGTATTTTATCAAACTTCAATTTTTCAATTCATGAATAGGATAGTCAAAATAAGTTTGTCTAAGAAGTTTAAGCATACATGTATAGAAAGAATACATTTACTATACATATAAACCAGTTAAACTTGTTTTGATCTACTATTCATGAAAACCAATATCGGTTAAACTAAAAACCGAAAAACCATAAAACGTGTGTGTTGTGCACTTGAGCATATCAACTATACTTATCTTTACACATGGATCTAAAACATACTAAACTAAACTATGGATACCAAGTCTTCTTGACGATCTTCAATCTTCAAGCCGACTCGATCCCAAACGTGATCCACCGAGTGTAAAGGTATGATCTTGATGCTCGGGCACTCGAATCACCAAGTGAAAGCTTCCAAACTCCTCTTTTTGAAGCAATCACCAACTAATATCTTGATCAATGATCTGTAACTAAAATCACAAAATTATTAGTAAACATAACTACATGAGTTAATCATCATCAAAACTAGAGAGGAAGGCCTCCGGGCTAACAATCTCCCCCTTTTTGATGATGACAAAACTCATGGAGTTATAAATGCATGGATTAAAGTTAAGCTTCAAAGAAGCTCCCCCTTAACTCATGCATAAACAAATAAACAATAAATATGCAATGAATGTACACAAACATGTATGCATCAACATAAAGTTAAGCTTCAAAGAAGCTCCCCCTTAACTCATGCATAAACAAATAAATAATAAATATGCAATGAATGTACACAAACATGTATGCATCAACATGCATAAAACACATAAACATGCATAAACACAAATTATTCTCCCCCTTTTTGTCAATCATCAACAAAAGGGTAAACAATCAAACAAAACAAAATTTTCTCCCCCTTTTTGTTCGAAACAATGAATCAACAAAAGGGTTAATAAAAACAATGTTCTCCCCCTTTTTGTCTAAAACAAAAACAAAACCAAATATGGGTGACAATCAATTAAGGTACCAATTGAAAATATATCAAAGTAGCATCTTGATACCAATTGAAAGTAAACATAGGTCAATAAATAAATGGTATATGCGATATACATTCATGAAGAGGAAGACGGCAAAGTAACTTCCCTACATATATACATTATATGAAAGAGGGATGACAAGCCCTAATTCACATAACGTAAAATATGCAATGTATAAGAGGAGATGTGAAGCTCTCCCTACACACGTGTACCACATAAGGAAGAGATGTCAAGCTCCTCAATATAAGATACACTCAACATGAATATATATGTAGAAGAGATGTTAAGCTCTCCTTGCATATAGGCAATACAAATCAAAACTTTTGCATTTATCTTTTAAAACAAAATTTTGAGATACCAATTTAAAACATTCAAATAAATATCTTGATATCAAAAGAGAGTATTTTTCTTTTTAAGTATATGATATCAATTTAAAATTTTATTTTCTATCATAAAGTAAGGGAACAAAATAACAATTGAAATATGAAAATCGAATTTCTCCCCCTTTATGAAATACCAACAAAACATATGCATAAGCTTGTTTAAGAAACCAATTGAAAATTTAATCAATTGAAACAAAGTTGAAGCTCAAGCTTAGCATAAACAAAATATATATGTATGAAAAATTTAGTACCAATCGAAATTGATACTATTGAAAATGAAAGCATACATACATACAAACATATATGAGTATACAAGAAAGGTCAAAATTGATACCAATTGAAAGAGTCCAATGATACCAATTGAAACAACAATAATAACAAAGTGTAACTCATATAACCTATCCTCCCAATCATGTTCAAGTTTAAAATGATTTTCAATATAAAGCATACATGAGCATGATCGCCCATCCATCCGCCCTTGGAAGGTAGGGTTTTCAAAAAATAGATTTGAAAATAAGCTTTGTTTGAAAAACTCTACCAAATAAAGAATATCGCAACTAGTTATATGAAAAATTTGTAAACTAGTACGAAATCTTTCAAGCAAAGAATAAAACAAAATTATTTTTCATGAAAACATGAAATTCACATGATAATCAATACTCTAAGTCAATTAAGCATAAATATGACTCATGAAAATAAAACATGAGTAAACATGAAAGGTGAGTATACAAATATAATGTGAAGATCATAATCATGAAAGATAGGCAATAAGCTCAATATTCCTTAAAACATGAAAACATGAAAATCATCAAAACTATTTAATCTTCAAGGTATATGTATGTCCTATACAAACTAAAGTATACATACATATCCAAACACAATGAGTCCACAAAGATATACACAAAGATATATGCATGAAGGCACGTGGCTCAAAATGATGTATATGTATAAACAATAGTTTGGATAAAATAGACATATACATGAAGTTAAACAAAAATCATAAAACAATTACAAAAAGGGAATACAAGTTTAAAATGCATGGATCATCAAAACTAGACTATACTAGCACATCTAATGGGTTCAAATAAGCATTCAAGCTCAAACATATATAGATTTATTTATGGCCCACTATATGTACAAGTATATACCTAGTCTTAATGAAAACTAACATTTAAACATATATTCAAAGCATGAAGCATAAAACAAATCATAAATTAACATGACAAACATAAACATGATTATTATGTAAATTCACATGTTATTAAACCTATGATAAACATGATAGCTAAACAAATGGTGAGAACACAAAATATGGGTCCATATAAACATGGGTGTCTCAAAATGCTATACATGCATGTCAAGGATCTAATAAGCATGGCATTATCAAAATAATCTACAAACAATAAAACATGCTATAAACAATTAATATGAAAGCATGTAAACAATAATAAGGAGTTAGGAATCGTTACCAAAACCTAGAAGGAAACTCTCCTTGTCTCCAAAATAAGGTGGTCCTCCCACCAAACCTTCCTTGAAAGTGATGCATCCAAATAGTCCACATGAAGCTCGGAACGCATCCACTTCAAGGTACTGCTACTCTCACGTCATGTGAGAGCCCACACCTACATCATAAATAAGAGGGGTGGTCTTTGGTACCCATATCTTATTGGGTCCATGGGGGTTAGTCCCTTCTCTAACCCAAACAAATTTATTTGCTAAATTAGAAACATGTATACGATCATAATAAAATTTAGCAAGGTGGCCCTTACGTCCACAATGTGTACAAGTGTACACATGAGCATACAAAGTGTGATGGTGTCCGTGAGAAGCATGTGTATGCCGTGGAGGGTGTGCATGAATAGATGGAACTTGTTTCTTTCGAAACAAAGATTCCAATCGTGTATGCCCAACAACACATTGGCTCAAAGTGGAGCCCAAACAATCAACACTCTTCTTAAGCAAAGATATATCATTGTTAATTAAAGAAGAAGTGTGGCATGCAATAGGAGAAGTGTGTGATACTACCCTAGCATGGTAAACATGTGCATCAATCTTATTTTTCAAAACTTCATTTTTCTTTAAACAAGCACTTAAATCATTTGAAATAGAAATTATTTTATTTTTCAAAGCAACATTCTCCTTTAAAACAAAATCAATTTTTGAAGACAAGTTTTCATTTTTCTTTAAAATAACATGGCAATCATTTTAGATTTTAAAAATTCATTTTCTTTTAGTGCAAGGTCTAATTGAGATCTCAATGAATCCCTTTCATTATAGACCTCAACCTTCTCTTGCAAAACATTGTTAAGTCTAGAATGCAAACTTTTATTTTCTTTTTCAATTCCTAGACTTTTCTTTTTCAAAACTTTATATTTTTCTATTAATTTTTCGCAAACAATGGAAAGTTCTTCATTTAAGGCATGGGCATCATAATCATCACAAGAAGAACTAGCATTATCAACACTATCTAGTTGAGATTTCGATTGTACCTCAAGAGAGTCATTCCCTGGGACCATGTAGCATTGTGAGTCGGATTCTCCACTAGACTCCTCCGGTTGGATTCGCAATTGAAGCTTGGAGGTGGTGGTGGTTGTCAACTAGTTCCACACTACAAAAGCGGAATCAAGATTAGAAACATGCATAAGATATTCTTTAGAAAGCGTGCTTCTAATGGCCTCAAGGGCTTGTGCATTGGCCCCTATATGTTTGCTATCACTAAGGTAGGATTCCTTGGTAATGGCAAGGTGAACCTTATATCCTAGGGTTTGTAAATAGATGGACATCTTAGTCTTTCAAACAAGAATGTTGGAAGGGTTAAATATAGGTGGGGTCATGAAGTCCATGGGTCCAAACTATATGTGTGCAAACAAGCAAATGCAAATGATAGATTAACAAACAAGGATCTCACTCCTAGGATGTTAAGCCTAAGTATCAGGAGCGTAGGCTCTGATACCAATTGAAAAACACCTAGAGGGGGGTGAATAGGTGTAAATGCTAATCTAGAAACTAAATACGGAAGCTAAAATTTTGCAATCACACTTAGTACAACACACAAGTGTAGCCGAATTTCCCGTGAAGGGCTCTGGACTAACTCCTCTTGATTCCCCTAGATATGGGTTGAGGTGCTATATGAAGCTCTTGTGGTTAAGTACAAGTGAGGCACACACTCAAGCAAGCCAAGCATATAAGGATGAAAAGCAATATGAAATAATGCAAGGCACAACACAAGCAATATATGATATGAATGAGTGAATGATGCTTTGCACAAATGTAAGAGAGAGAGTTAGAGAAAATGGATCAAACGCAAACACAAAGATATGTTTCGAGGTTCGAGCCCCTAGCTCTACGTCCCCGCCTTCACCACCGTGAAGGATTTCCAATCCACTATACTCCAACCGAGGGAACCTCCACCGAGGAGGATTTGTTACAACAATAGGAGTACCGAACTCCTCTCTCAAACACCACCTCACAACCGAGGGGTAGGCCCGTAGCCAAACAACCACAACACCTCTACCAAAGAGGGTTACAAACCAAACTTCAAACTCCACCTCACACAAGAGGGAGCAAACCAACAATCTCAACCTCTACCAAAGAGGGAGCAAACCAATCACCCAATCAACCTCTACCAAAGAGGGATACAACAAAAGCAAGGGTGTTTACAACAAGTGGTTTCTTTCAACCACAAACAATCTCTCTTTCCTCTTTTCCACAAAACAAGATCCTAATAGAATAGGATAGATGATAGCTCAAGTGTGAAAAACTAAGTGTTTTGATCAAAGAAATTCTCTTGGAAAACACCAAAAATGATATAGAAATTTTAGCTCAAAAATAATTCCCAAAACCTAATTTCTTTAAAATAAAACAAAACACTTAAAAACAAACAAGATTGATCATTTGGCTCTTTAAACACTTTTGAAAACTTATTTTTAAAACCAGAGAATGGGAAAATTTTTGCTCTAGAAAATCTTAGCCAAAATCCCAAAGAATTGGGGTTTATATAGGCCAAACAGAAAACTAGTCGTTAGGCTGTCTGGCAGCCTAAAAGGCTGGCGGTCGACCGGCCGGTCGACCGCCAACGGTCATAAATATGACCGTTGGGCAATCCCAATCGACCGCCCGGTCGACCGCCCAGATACAGAGAGCAAAGCTCTCTGGTCCGGTCGACCGGTCGGTCGACCGGCCCACTGTGCTGCCAGATGTGCACAGCTCTGTGCACGTCGGTCGACCGCACGGTCGACCGGCCCTTGGTGCGGTCGACCGAGCGGTCGACCGACCAGGCCTGTCAGCCAGTTCTAGGTCAGAAACTAGGTCAGAAAAACATGTTAAAAAAAATCTTTTTTCTTTTCTAAAAATACCATAAAAATTATTTTAACATTTTATATTGAAACACAAACTTGTGATAAAAATTTCAAGACAATATTAAACATTAGGAATCATTTTTGTGTCTTGCAAATTTTATCAAAAACCAAAACATGTATTTTATCAAACTTGAATTTTTCAATACATGAATAGGATAGTCAAAATAAGTTTGTCTAAGAAGTTTAAGCATGCATGTATAGAAAGAATACATCTACTATACATATAAACCACTTAAACTTGTTTTGATCTACTATTCATGAAAACTAATATCGGTTAAACTAAAAACCGAAAAACCATAAAATGTGTATGTTGTGCACTTGAGCATATCAACTATACTTATCTTTACACATGGATCTAAAACACACTAAACTAAACTATGGATACCTAAGTCTTCTTGACGATCTTCAATCTTCAAGTCGACTCGATCCCAAACGTGATCCACCGAGTGCAAAGGTATGATTTTGATGCTCGGGCACTGGAATCACCAAGTGAAAGCTTCCAAACTCCTCTTTTTGAAGCAATCACCAACTAATATCTTGATCAATGATCTGTAACTAAAATCACAAGATTATTAGTAAACATAACTACATGAGTTAATCATCATCAAAACTAGAGAGGAAAGCCTCCGGGCCAACAGTTTGGACCAAGTCAAGAAGGAGAAGAAGCTTCAAGTGAAGACCTTCAAGAGAGACTTGAGTCTAGGTTTGTTTTGTTAAGATTTTGTTTTTAGTTAAAATGTAAAGGATAGAATAGTTGGTAGATTGCTCAAGTATACCATACACACTCATACACAAGATTTAGATGAGTTTTTATAAAAGAGTTTTCATTTTGGAAAAATACAAAAGAATTGTCATTTTGGAAAAACCGTTTTGGTTTTTGGAATTTCTTATATACATATGTTTAACCAAAACTATTTTATATCTTAATGTCAAAAACATAGATATTTCATCATGTATGTGTAGTGGATCATATCCATGCACACTAAGCTTTAAAAGTGTTTAAAATATCTTATTTTTTTATTTGGAGAAGTTTTGGAAAAATCGATTTGAAAAAATACAGATTTTATTTCAAGCCAAAATTTTTAAGTTAAAAAAATAGTTCAAAATGTTTGTAACATGTTTTGATTTTTGCTCAAACATGTTTGTATATCAAAGTATAATACTGAACCTATGTTTGTAGAATTTTAGAGACTTTATGGGATTTTATTTAAGTCAAAAAGTCAAGTTTTTAATCCCTATAATGTTCTGTTTAGGCTTCTGCCGGTCGACCGGGAAGGTCGACTGAGCTAGGAGTCGGTCAACCGAGTCAGTCGACCAACGTGCACAAACATGCATGCCTTGTTTGGCTGGAGGGCCGGTCGACCGACCCGGTCGACCGTCCAGAGAGTTCTGCTCTTTGGAAATGGCCCCAGTCGACTGGGCGGTCGACCGGTAGAGAGTGTCTGCTCTCTGTATCCAAGCCACGGTCGACCGGCCGGTCGACCGCTGGCCCAACAGTCAGAAATTTGACCGTTGGCCGGTCGACCGGGCGGTCGACCGACAGCCATCCAGGCTGCTGATTTGGCCCAATGGCTAGTTTTTGGTTAGCCTATAAAAGGGGGCTTTCTTGAGCTATTTTTCATAAGATTTTTGGAGAGTTTTAGCTAGTTTTTCCCATCTATTTCAGTGGTTTTTTGCACAAGTTTTTAGAGCCAATATTTCCAATTTAAAAGGAAGTTTATCAAGAGTGTTTTTAAAAGTGATTCTTGAATTTTTCACCACAACTTCAATCCTAGTTTTCTCACACACTCTCTTGAGCTATCCATTACTGTATCATCCTATAGGGAACTTTGTTGTGAGAGGATTTTAGGTGATCAAAGTATTTAGATCACCAAGTGTTCTTTCTTGTACTTTGAGAAGGCTGACTTGCGGGTTCGCGGTGTTTCAGGTTCTAGTGAGAACTCATTGTAGAGGTGCGGCCTTGGCAAGCTTGTGTGCTTGCGGTGTGTTGTTCTTGCGGGAACAAGAGAGAGACTAGAGAGTCCAAAGGAGTTCTAGTGGGAACTCACTTGTAAGTGTTGCGGCACCGAGTGATCCGGTGGGATCGATTTTTAGTGAAAATCCTTCATAGTGTTGAAGGCGGAGACGTAGAGCAAGTGTGCTCGAACCTCGAAACAATTCTCCCGTGTTTGCGATTGCTCTCTCTCTATCTCTCACTTGTCTTTATATCTTGCTTAAGCTTATTGTTCATATCTTTACTTGCTTGATATTTTTGTGCTTATATTGTTATATGCTTGGGGATTGTTTGCTCACACTTGTATTCAACCAAGAGAGCCATAGCGGCACCTCAACTCGTATCTAGAGGAATCTTGAGGAGTTAGTCCAGAGCCCTTCACGGGGAATTCGGCTACACTCTTGTGTTATACCTTGTATGTTTAGCTTAAATATTTATTGTTTGCATAAATAGTTTTTATTCCGCATTAGTTGGCCATTAGTTTAGCTAGTCACCTATTCACCCCCCCTCTAGGTTATTTCAAGAAGGTGACAAGCTATGAAAGGTACTCTCTTTACCTCTCTATATTTTCTATCAACTCCTTTTACATGTTTAGCTAATCTTTTCTCACATGGCAATAACTACTAACCACCAACTAGTCTAACTTCTTATTTGATAATCCACATGAATATAATAGCCTCACTCGGCTTTGCTCTTGCAAGAGCCATTGATGGCTCATGATGATGGATCTAACACTCTAACTTCCTAGCCCTCTAACAAGCTAACATTACATTACTCCATACTTACTTTTAGTTTTGATGGTTTAAGTGTTACTTGCACTTGTTTTGTTGAGTTGGGATGTGATGAGTTACATATGGGTCATGCTTGAAAATGCTCTTGAACCAAGGACTAGTGATTGCCAAGTATACATGTGAGTCAACTATCACTAAGAGGTTAGCATGTTGGTGGAGCCATTAGTAGTTAGTAGCCATGGGTTTTCTTTCTTTTTCACTTTATTTTAGATATAAAAACAAAATCACAAATACCATTTTTCTATGTTTCCCATTTCTTCGTGTTTCTCCGTACTTCTCTTTTTATTCTTTTTTCTTTTCTTTTCATTCTTTCAAACATTGAAGAACCGTTAACATACACGTAAACATACCGTGTAAGCTTCTATCGCCTCCCGTCCTTATGGATTCGACTCATTTTAGCCTCTATGCTATAACGAAAGTATCGAGGAAGCCAAAGCACACACTTTAAATATCAATTTCAAAACATACACTTTTATTGCGCGATTTTCCCCCGATCATTGACACTGTGAAGAGTTGAAATTATTCTGAAGATTTTGGTCATAAGATTGGAGGTATGGGTTATATTTAGTCGAATACATCCTATCCAGCTTTTTTGGTTTGTTCTTATTATGTAAAGCAAGGTTGGAGCTATTCGAGTCAAATGAGGTAGAGGTGAAATATGGATTCATATTAGCATTGAAAAAATTATTATTGAAATTCATTTCACAAACAAACACAAACAAAAAAGAAAAAGCAAGCAAGAAAACAAACAAAAGAAAGAAAAATCAAAACAAGTCTATACTAAGATTGAACTAGACGTAGACAACTCCTAAATGGTCGACTATCCAAATGAGAGGGCTATTGCAGTAACTGATCACAAGCTAATCGACCAGGTAGGGGGAAAATTAAGTCGGTGGTATCCGTGCGTAAGCAACGGGCCTTAATTATGTTGAATCTTTGAGTCTTAACTATTCTCCAACCTTAAACACTGATTTGTCAAGAGTCCGATACTATCAACTTGAAATACACCTAGAGAGGGTGAATAGGTGTACAAGCTAATCTAGGACAAATGATGCGGAATTAAAAAACTTAATTGTAAACACACTATGTGTAACCAAGAGTGAGCCCGAATTCCCTGGGAAGGTCTCTGGAACTACTCCTCGAGATTCCTCTAATTAAAATTTGAGGTGCTATTAGAAGCTCTCTTGGTTCAACACAAGTGTGGGAACACAAACAATATCAGCATGTAAATGAATATGAACAAGTAATAACAATGCAAGAAATAAGAGAGATAGAGTTGAGAGATAGTGGATCAAATGCAAACACCAAGATATGTTTCGAGGTTTGAGCCACTACTCTACGTCCCCGCCTTCACACAGAAGAATTTTCACTATGTTCACACATGACCTTCCACAAAGGGACCTCCACCGAGGAATTACAACTCTACACTGGGAGTACACAACTTCTCTCTCAATACACAAACCTCTACATAAGAGGTAGGCACTAAGCCAAGCACAAAGTAAAGGAAGATACACTTGGTGATCATAAACAATCTCTCTTGGTGATCTTGAAAGATCATAAATAATTTTTCTCACAAAAATAAGATCCTATAGATAGGTATAGAATTGATAGCTCAAGTGTGAGAAAACAAAGTAGTTTGGAAAAGAAAACACTTGGAAAAGCTCTAAATAAGAAATAGAAATATAGGACAAGAAATAGAATCCCAAAACTTTTTTTCTTTTGATTTTACAAAAACTTTGAAACAAATAAAGATAGAGATTTTATCACTAAAACTTGTTTTGAAAACTTACTGCAAACTTAGGAGAAGTGAGAAAATTTTGCTCTCCAAAATCTTAAAGAAACAGGCCAAGGGAACTCATATTTATAGGATTCCCAAAATAAAGCCGTTGGGGGTCAGAACAGGCTCAGAATGGCCTGTCAGTCGACCGCCTGTTCGACCGGCCAACTGTCAGATTTTTGACCGTTGGGGTTATCGGTCGACCGGTCGGTCAGTCGCCCTAAGGCAAACTGCTTGTTGGTCGACCGCTCGGTCGACCGAGGCCAAAACCAGAGAGTAAATTCTCTGGTCGGTCGACCGGGGCCAGATCCAGAGAGCAAGCTCTGTGGATCGGTCGACCACACGGTCGACCGGCCTGTAGGATCTAAAATATTATGTCAACACAACACTAGAATAAAGATATTAGTGTTAAATAAAATAACTTGCAGTAAAGGAAAAAAATCTCAAAAATGCAAATGCAAACTCAAGAGATTTTATCCTGATTAGTCCTGTTGACCTACATCTAGTCCCCAAGTAACCCACTTGAGATTTTCTTATCCTTGATTTTGTACACCCAAAATCAATACCTTGTATACCACTTGACAAATCCCCTTTGCCAAATGTATACAACTCTTCTTACTCCAAGAAGACAATAACACCTTGTACAACTTCTCTTCAACCTGAAGACGCTCTTATATAATCTTTCTCTTTGAGTAATTACTATCAATCCTATGAGTCTTGATTTTGTATGTGATCGTGAACAAGGACTCTTATAGGTAGACTCTCAGAATTCTTCACTAAAGGATTGTAATTTGTGTGAAGAATAGAAAGTAGAAACAGTTTTCTGAAAAATAGATTTTTGAACAAAGTTTTTGGGCAGAAAAACTATTGTATTAATTGATGATTTAGCCTAGGACAACAACATCCCTATTTATAGATGAAATCTATGGTTAGTTAGGGTAGTTATCAATTTGAATTTGAATATTAAAACGTTGGATAAAATATCAGAATTCAGAAACTGACTAGCAGTCAGAAACTTCCATTAGTCGACTTTAGGAAGAGGGTTAGTCGACTAGGGTATCAAGTTTTGCCTATAGTAGTCGACTTATAAAGGGGGCAAGTCGACTAGGGAATGACTGATACAAATGACATGTTTCTGAAAACTGAACGTAGTCGACCAACAGTATTTATAAGTCGACTACCACTATTATTAGTCGACTAAGGGAAAGTATAAGTCTACTAATCATGGTATGCAGAAAGAAACAGAGAGTTGGTATGCATCTGAGGCAAAAGCTAAGTCGACTATAGTTATGGTAAGTCGACTAGAGGTGACTAAAGTCGACTATATGGCTTATAATGTATGTGTGTGTTCAAGGCTTTTAACATTCTAATAAACATTACAATACACATCCATAATCATAATCCTTGGGAAGTCTTGAGCATGTAAGACTCTTGTATAAGCATGTGAGATAGAGCTCCAATGAAATGGCTTCACAAATGTATCAGCAAAATCAAGTTCCAATATTCTCCCCCTTTTTGATGATGACACTTTGTGTGCAAGAAAACTCCCCCTGCAGAGAATATGTTATATGTTCTCCCCCGGCATAGAACAGGTTATAACAGATATAGAAAACATATGCTCTCCCCCTGTAAAAATATATCATAACATATATATATATATGATAAATGTTTGAAATATTTTTCCATCAAACTTTTTATACGGTACCTGAAAGATAAACATTAGAATGGTACAAAACATTATAAGATCAAAGCATTAACCTTTAGGAATTCAAATCCAATTTGAATTTGGTTTCTATCTGTTAGTACACACATAATTACATGAATTACATATAGAATGTATGTATGATGCAATATAAGTATTTTTATCAAAAATGCTTAAGTTTTTAGGAATCCATATGTACTTGTTCTTAATTCTTTTTGAAATAATATCAGTATTTCTTTTCACAAAAGAATTATATGAATTATGATTCTTTTCACTAACATGTGTAGATTTTTCACTCTGATTAAGAATCCAAGACCATAATGATTATGTGACATCTTTTGATAAGATAGCAAATCATTTAATTTTTCTTTTCCTTGATTAAATTGAGTCACATTTTTCAAAATCTCTTCATACTTTATTTTGAAACTTGACATGTCTTTATCTAAACAGAAATTCTTTCATTTAAAGACATATTTTCTTTTTTAAGCATTACATTTTCTTTTATAAAATTCTCATTATCCTTTTTCAATGATATAACTTTTTCAAAATCATCTTTTTGAGAATTTATAGAAGAAATTTTAGAAACATAACATGAATTTTCTTTGATAAGTTTTTCATTTTCCTTTTACAAAAGATCATTGTATAATTCATGAAATGCATCTAAGAGTTCAGTATATTATACCTCATCTTCTTTTTGAGCCATAAAGCATATGTTGGCATGTTCAATTATTTCTTCTTCGTCAGAGAAAGATGAATCACTATTCTTCCATGATGCTTGATAATCTTTCTTCTTTTTGAACTTTTTGCTCTTGAATTTCCCTTTGTTTTTTAGCAATGGGCAATCCATCTCCATTTGACATGTTTTATTACAATTAAAACAAGTAGGATTGAACTTACCGTCCTTCAAGAACTTTCTGAATTTTCTTGATAGCATTGCCATCTCCTTTTCATCGTGATATAAATTGTCTGTATCTGAGGATGCATGAAAGGCAAGTTCTTTCTTCTTTGAGAAAGGTTGTTGTTCATCCTTCTTTCTGTCTTCCAGCTGTATCTCATGTTCCATTAAATTACCAATAAAGTTTTCTAATGACATAGTGGAAAGATCATTTGCTTTTTCGATTGCAGTTGTCTTCTTCTCCAAATCTTATGTGAGTACACGAAGGATCTTGCAAACTTTTTCGACTTGGGTGTATTCCTTTCCAAGGGATGCTGAGGAATTTATTATGTTGGTGAGCCTTGTTATCATTTCTGAAATTGTTTCGTTCTCCATCATTTTGAAGAGTTCGAACCTGTGAACAAGAACAGAAATTTTAGATTCTTTAACCTTATTTGTACCTTCATGTGTTACCGGTAGCATGTGCCATTTTTGATTTGCAGATCTGGCCGTTGACACGTAATTGAATTCTTCTTTATTCAAGGCACAGAAAAGCACGTTCATTGCTTTGGCATCAAGATTTAATAACTTTTTTTGTTCTTCACTCCAGGCGCTGTAATTAGTAGTCGGTTTGTGTACGCTACTTCTACTACATTCCATAGTTCGTAGTTGAGTGATTGCAAGTAAATCTTCATTCTACATTTCTAGTAGTTGTAGTTCGATCCATCGAATAGCGGTGGACGTTGTGTAGAATGTCCTTCTTTAAATTTTGATGAAGGAAACTCTATTGCCATCCTTGTAGGGTGTTGACCGGGTATGCAGGGCTTTGATAGAGTATGCCAGGCTGGGCTCTGATACCAATTGTAGGATCTAAAATATTATGTCAACACAACACTAGAACAAAGATATTAGCGTTAAATAAAATAACTTGCAGTAAAAGAAATAAATCTCAAAAAATGCAAACGCGAACTCAAGAGATTTTATCCTGGTTCGGTCCTCTTGACCTACATTCAGTCCCCAAGCAATCCGCTTAAGGTTTTCCTTATCCTTGATTTTGTGCACCCAAAATCAACACCTTGTACACCAAATCCCCTTTGCTAATTGTATACAACTCTTCTTACTCCAAAAAGACAACAACACCTTGTACAACTTCTCTTCAACCCAAAGACGCTCTTATACAATCTTTCTCTTTGAGTAATTACTATCAATCTTATAAATCTTGAATCTGTATGTGATCGTGAATAAGGACTCTTATAGGTGGACTCTCAGAATTCTTCACTAAAGGATTGGAATTTATGTAAAGAATAGAAAGTAGAAACAGTTTTCTGAAAAACAGATTTTTGAACAGAGTTTTTGGGCAGAAAAACTATTGTATTAATTGGTGATTTAGCCTAGGACAGCAACATCCCTATTTATAGATGAAATCTATTGCCAGTTAGGGTAGTTATCAATTTGAATTTGAATATTAAAACGTTGGATAAAATACCAGAATTCAAAAACTGACTAGCAGTCAGAAACTTCCATTAGTCGATTGAGGAAGACGGTTAGTCGACTAGGGTATCAAGTTTTGCCTATAGTAGTCGACTTATAAAGGGGGCAAGTCGACTAGGGAATGACTGATACAAATGACGTCTCTGGAAACTGAACGTAGTCGACAAGTAGTATTTATAAGTCGACTACCACTATTATTAGTCGACTAGGGGAAAGTATAAGTCGACTAATCATGGTATGCAGAAAGAAACAGAGAATTGGTATGCATCTGAGGCAAAAGCTAAGTCGACTATAGTTATGAGTAAGTCGACTAGAGGTGACTAAAGTCGACTATATGGCTTATAATGTGTGTGTATGTTCAAGACTTTTAACATTCTAATAAACATTACAATACACATCGATAGCCATAATCATTGGGAAGTCTTGAACATGTAGGACTTTTGTATAAGCTTGTGAGATAGAGCTCCAATGAAATGGCTTCACAAATGTATCATTAAAATCAAGTTACAACATGGCCCAATGGCAAGAGCCTTGTGCACTTCCTGTGCATATCGGTCGACCGCCCGATTGACCGAGATCTGGTCCAGTCGACCGGTCCGTCGACCACCGGTGGTCTAAGGCTGGGTTTTAGGGTTTGAAAACTTGATTTTTTAAATACCCATAAAATCACATAAAATCTACAAAAATAAGTCCATGTAAGCACTTGAAATACAAATATGTTTGATCAAAGATCAACCCATATTACAAACAATTTGAACTATTTTTGAGGCATAAAAATTAAGTTTGAAACCAAAAACTGTATTTTCATAACTCATTTTATTTTTGTCTTCAAGAGTTTTTAAGAAGACTTCAAAATGAAAAATTATTTCTCAACAACTTGTACAAATCCAAAAACAAGATATTGAAACACATTTGAAACATAGTGTGTACCAATGAAATTCAATACACATATAAAAGAATATATCTATGTTTTTGACATTAAATCCAAAATTAAGTTCTGTTAAAAATAAAACTCGAAACACATGAACTAGAATCATCAGAATAAGTTTTTCTATAATATGAAACAAAAATGTATATGGATGAAATCCAATAAATATATAAACCATATATGTACACTTGAAAATCAAAAATGGTTAAAGCGAAACCAAAAACTATTTTAACTTGTGTGTGTGTGTGTGAACTTGAGCATATCATGACTAATCAATCTGTACATAAGATCTAAAATAAAACTAAACTAAATAAACCGAAGTCTTCCTGTAAACTCCTTCTCCAAGCTGACTCGATCCAAACACGATCTAAAAAGCTTGACTCCAACGGAGTGCTAGATGCGATCTTGACACGCGAGCTCTTAAATCAACACATGTTTGCTTCAACATTTTGACTGTGAATCTCTTGTTGAAGTCAAATCTCTAATAATATCTTGATCAATATCTGAAACTTATTAAACAGAAGATCATTAGCAAACTAACCTTCATAAGTTAGTCATCATCAAAACTAAGTTGAAGGGCCTCTGAGCCAACAATCTCTCCCATTTTTATGATGACAAAACTTATAGGGTTATATATATGCATTAATTAAGGATAGGCTTCATAGAAGCTCCCCTTAACTCATGCATATGAATATAATGATAAAAATATACAATATAACTCAAGATACTAATAAAAACATATATATATAGATACACACAACATACATACATCATACATACATACATACATACATACATACATACATACATACATATATATATATATATATATATATATATATATATATATATATATATATATATATATATATATATATATATATATATATATATATATATATAATATATATATATGCATAACAACGAATCAAACATGCATATATAAATCTAAATCCTTATCCCCTTTTTGTCACTTATCAACAAAGGAGTGAAGACAAACAACAATATCAATAAACATAACAATTTTTGAATCAAAATTTTGATACCAATAAAAACTATCAATTGATAGAAACCAATTAAAACTGAAATACCTTTTTACCAATTGAAATGAAATAATCTTTTTATCAAATGAAAATAATCTTTACCAATTAATTCCAATAGAAAGACATGATTCCAATTGAAAGGAAAGACCAAATTTTTAGGTAAAAACTAAAACCATTTTGCAATAACGATACCAAATTAAGAATAATACTAATTTAAAATTATTGATACCAATATTGAAAATGTTAGCATATATCAAAACAAAGTATTTTTCATCATAAAGAGTGGAGTAACATGCCAATTGAAAATAAAACCAATTGAAAGATAAAATAAGAATTTTTCTCCCCCTTTATGAAATACCAATAAACGATGCATATGCTTGTATATGATACCTTTAATTAAAGGACAAATGATATTAAGGACTAAATCAAGCTTAGTAAGAAATAATTTGTCCTAAAATGTATAGATAAACATTGTTAATCTCAGTACAAGAAAAATATCTATATGTATGTATGATCAGAGCAATATAATTGGAATTAAGATGCATACATATAGAAAACAAATATGAGTATACAATAATGAATTTCCATTAAAACCATGTATATCTCATAGCTACCACCCTATCATGCACATGTTTGAAAGGATATTCAATAAGGGTACACAAGGTATGGTCGCCCATCCAACCGCCCTTTGGTTGATAGGGGCTTTCAAAAATATGATTTGAGAATATTTTAACATATTTGAAAATTCTACCAATTGAAGTATAAACACTAGTTTAAAGATAATTTTGAAAACTAGTACTAAATCCTTCAAGCAAGAAATAAAACAAATATATATTTAATAATATATGAAAACTACATGAGAATCGACACTCAAAAATTTATAAAACTCAAATAGGCTTATGAATTAAAACCATGAGTAAACAAAAGATATATAGAGTGTACAAAAATTATGTAATCAACAAAATCATGAAAATAAGATATTGAAGCTCATGTGAAATTTCTTTTATCAAAACAATGAATCATCAAACTTCAAAACCAAACAAGCTTCAAGGTATATGTATGTTTTATTGAAACTAAAAGTATACATACATATCCCAAACATAAATTGAGCCCACAAAGGAATATTGCATGAAGGCAAGTAACTTTAGGATATACATGTATATCTAATCGTTTTAGATAAAATTATCATATACATGAAGCAGAAATATAAAACATGTTCAAAAAATGGGAAAAACAAGTGTAGATGTAAGGATTATCAAAACTAGGTTATACATGTACATCTAATGAGAAAAATGAGTAATGAAACACAAACACATGATAATCAAGTATAGCTAACTAATTGTACAAGTACGAACACAAGTTTTAATAAAAACTTACATCCAAATAAGTAATCAAAACATGAAGCATAAAACTATAAACAAAAATGATCATTAGGGTAAATGCACATACTCTTAGAACTAAGATATACACAATAGTTAAACTAAAGTGAGAAACCATATAAACATGGGTATATCTTAAAGACTATCCATGTACATTACAAGTTTGATAGGCATTGCATTTAAACATAATGAGCATGAAAACCAATAATGCTAAAATATCAATATTAATACATAAACAAAATAAGAAGTTAGAGATAGTTATCAAAATCAATAGAACTAGTCTCTAGGTCTCCAAACCATGGTGGTTCTCCCACCAAAACATCCCTTGAAAGTGATGTATCCATAGATTTGATCTTTGAGTTCGAAACGCATCCACCATCAAGGCACCAGTATTCTCACGTCTTATGAGAGCACACACCTACACAAATGAAATAGGGTGGATTTTGATACCCATAACTTTTTGGATCCATAGGGGTTAGGACCTTTCCTAGCCCAAACAAACTTATTTGCAATTTGAATTATGTATTCTATCATAACAAAACTTTGCAAGGTGGCTCGTACGTCCACAATGTGTACAAGTGTACACATGAGCATACATAGTGTCATATGTGTGAACATGATGAGCATGTGTTGCCGTGAATGGTGTGCATGCATATGTGGAGCATATTTCTTCCGAAACATGAATTCCAACCTTTTGTGGTTCAAGGCACAATGGCTCAAAGTGGAGCCCAAAACAATCAACACTCTTCTTCAAGACACAAATATTATTTTCAATGATTGAAGAATAAGTGAAGCATGCAACATGTTTATCACTAGCAGTTGGAGCAATAGAAACCTGACAAACATGAGAAGAGAAATTATTTTTCAAAGAAATATTTTTCTTTGAAACTAAATCTAATTCTTTTGAAATTAAAGCAATTTTATTTTTTAAAGAATTATTTTCTTCTATAACAAAATCTAGTTTTGAAGACAAAACTTCATTTTTATTCAAAACTATATCAAAATCATTTTTATTCTTTAAAATTTCATTTTCTTTTAACACAAGATCTAGTTGGGATTTCAATGAGTCCCTTTTATTTGAAATCTTAACATTTTCTTGTAAAATCATATGTAGTTTTGAAAATAAATTTTTATTTTCTTATTTTAGTTCAAAACTCTTGCTTTTCAAAAGTTTGTATTTTGAAAGCAAGTTTTCATAAAACATAGATAGTTCTTCATTTAAAGCATGTGTATCTATAGCATTGTCATCACATGAAGAACTAGCACTATCATCTAGTTGAGTGTTTGAAATTACCTCAAGGGAGTCATTCCCTTGGAACATGAACCAAGGTTGGTCGGACTCATCTCCACTAGATTCCTTCTCCAAAACTTTTGTCCTTTGTTCTTTTGGAGAAGTCAATGTGTTTCACACTGCAAAAGCAAAATCACAATGAGAAATCAAACATAAATGATCTTTACTTAGTGTGTGCCTAAGTGCCTCCATGGCTTGTGTACTGGCCTCTAGGTGCTTGCCATTTTCAACATATGATTTCTTTGTAGTGGTAAGGTAAACATGCAATTCTAGGGCTTTGAAGGATGCACTCGTCTTAAACTTTCACATATCGATATTAGAAACATCATACATGGGAGGGGCAAGGAAATCTATGAGTGTATAAAACTATATATGTGCCAATGCAATCTAGATTGGCTATCCAAGAATCTCACTCCTAGGTGGTTAAACCAAATATCAGGAGCGTAAGCTCATATACCAATTGAAATACACCTAGAGGGGGGTGAATAGGTGTTCAAGCTAATATAGGACAAATGATGTGGAATTAAAAAACTTAATTGTAAACACACTATGTGTAATCAAGAGTGAGCTCGAATTTTCTGAAAAGGGCTCTGAAACTACTCCTCGAGATTCCTCTACATTAAGAGTTTATGTGCTGTTAGAAGATTTCTTGGTTCAACACAAGTGTGAGAATACAAACAATATCCAGCATGTATATGAATATGAACAAGTAATAACAATGTAAGAAATAAGAGAGATAGAGTTGAGAGATAGTGGATCAAACGCAAATACCAAGATATGTTTCGAGGTTCGAGCTACGGCTCTACGTTCCCGCCTTCACACAGAAGGATTTTCACTACGTCCACACAGGACCATCTACAAAGGGACCTCCACCGAGGAATTACAACTCTACACTGGGAGTACACAACTCCTCTCTCAATACACAAACCTTTACATAAGAGGTGGGCACTAAGCCAAGCACAAAGTAAAGAAAAATACACTTAGTGATCACAAAGATACAAACAATCTCTCTTGGTGATCTTGAAAGATCACAAACATTTTTTCTCACAAAAATAAGATCCTATAGATATGTATAGAATTAATAGCTCAAGTGTGAGAAAACAAAGTGTTTTGGAAAGAAAACACTTGGGAAAAATTGTAGATAAGATAGAAAATTTTAGGACAAGAACTAGAATCCCAAAACTTGTTTTCTTTTAATTTCTAAAAACTTTAAAACAAATAAAGATAGAGGTTTTAGCACTAAAACTTGTCTTGACAACTTACTGAAAACTTAAGAGAAGTGGAAAAAATTGCTCTCCAAAATCTTAAAGAAACAGGCCAAGGGAACTCATATTTATAGGATTCCCAAAATATAGCCGTTGGGGTCCAGAACAGGCCGAGAATGGTCTGTCGGTCGACCGCCTGATCGACCAGCCAACGATCAAATTTCTGACCGTTGGGGTTGTCGGTCGACCGGCCGGTCGACCGCTCCAAGGCAAACTGCCGTCGGTCAACCGCCTGGTCCACCGAGGCCAGACCAGAGAGTGAACTCTCTGGTTGGTCGACCAGGCTAGATCCAGAGAGCAAGCTCTCTGGATCGGTCGACCGCACGGTCGTCGGCCCAATGGCCAGAGCTTTGTGCACGTCCTGTGCAGATCAATCAACCGCCCGGTCGACCGAGGTTTGGTCCGATCGACCGGTCGGTCCACCGCCAGTGGTCTCAGGCTGGGTTTTAGGGTTTGAAAATGTGGTCATTTAAATACCCATAAAATCACATAAAATCTATAAAAATAAGTCCATGTAAGCACTTGAAATACGAATATGTTTGATCAAAGATCAACCCATATTACAAACAATCTGAACTATTTTTGAGGCATAAAAATTAAGTTTGAAACCAAAAACTGTTTTTCAAACACTCGTTATATTTTTGTCTTCAAGAGTTTTTTAGAAGACTTTAAATGAAAACTATTTCTCAAAAACTGTACAAATATGAAAACTAGAATATTGAAACACATTTGAAGCATAGTGTGTATGAATGGAATCCAATACACATATAAAAGAATATATCTATGTTTTTGACATTAAATTCAAAATTAAGTTCTGTTCAAAATAAAACTTGAAACACATGAACTAGAATCATCAGAATAAGTTTTTCTATAATATGAAATAACAATGTATTTAGATGAAATCCAACATACATATAAACCATGTATGTATACTTGAAAATCAAAAACGGTTAAACCGAAACCTAAAACTATTTTAACTTGTGTGTGTGAACTTGAGCATATCAAGACTAATCAATCTGTACATAAGATCTAAAACAATATAAAACAAACAAAATCTTCTTGTGGAACTCCTTCTCCAAGCCGACTCGACCCAAACACAATCCAAAAGCTTTACTCCAACCGAGTGCTAGATGCGATCTTTATGCACGAGCTCTTGAATCAACACATGTTTGCTTCAACACATTGACTGTGAATCTCATGTTGAAATCAAATCTCTATTAAGATCTTGATCAATATCTGAAACTTATTAAACACAAGATCATTAGCAAACTAACCTTCATAAGTTAGTCATCATCAAAACTAAGATGAAGGGCCTCTGGCCAACACAACTTCCTTCCGAGGTCAATCCCTTAATGAGTCTAAGATGTCTCTAGGGGCCAATGTCTATCAATTTTTATTTAGGCTTGGGTTTTGTGAGTGGGGGAGGTGATTTTTGGGCTAAGTGAGGGTAATGTCTTCCCCACCTTATCTTGTATCGGGTTATGTCCTTAAGTCCAATTCATGCAAGTGTGCAATATAGACAAGAATAAATACACAAAGCGAGTAAATCACTCACGCATTTGTCTTAAGTTATATGAAATGGCATATGTGCACCACAGTCCAGATCATAACAACAGAACAAGATACAGTATATTGGAATGTAATTTGACACGTGCCTACAAAGCAAATGTCTAATCCGTATTAATATATCCAATTACAGTTTTTGTTGTTTATTATTGTAGTGATCCATCAATCAAAGCGGATATCTAACAGCAGAAATATACAATATACTGAACAAGTTCCTCTCCTACAAAAGATAAGTCTAGTTAGACTCTAAAATACTGTGTTTGCGCGGCTTTCAGGGCCTGGGCGTGGCAATGTTATGTTAGCCCAAGAGGTTACACTCTCCATTGTTTTGTGTTTTGATGATAACAAACCAATAAGTGCTATTTGGTACTAATCTTTTATCTTAGATGAGTTTCAGGTTTTGTACCATGTTTAGAGTTCATTCGCTTCGCTTTTGCAAAAACTTCTAAGTTCCAACAAGCATTGAAGGCAAATTGCACATCAAGGAAGGATCATAGAAGAGAAGGCACTAGCAAGGCATTGGATGGCTCAAAGATTGCTTCAGAGGTCCTTAGGTTTTATTTTCTAGCTTTATAGTATGTTAAAGAATGTTGATTAGGTTTGAAGCTCAAACACACACGTCTTCACGCGTATACCATTTCCAAGTTTATTTCTTATAAAATATACAAAAATATTTTAATACTAAATCTTTCTTCTACAAATTCTTTATTATGTTAGATACTGAATTTGTGTTTGAAATAGATTTGATAAAAATATTAATCTCTTCAAAATTCTATTTTTATTTCATCTTTTGGCCTGAGCCGGTCGACCGGTTATCTACCACCAGTCGACCGATGTCCTGGCAGAATGCACGTATCCGTGTGCATGTCTGTCGGTCGACCGGGGCAGTCGACCGGAGTCCTGGCAGAGTACACGTATCCGTGTGCACGTCTGTCGGTCGACCGACTGTCTACCGACAGTCGACCGGAATTTTATTTTAAGTCTCAGTCAGGCATCAGTCGACCGGATCGGTCGACTGATAGTTTGTTTTGCTCTCTGTATCTTTCAGTCGACTGGATCAGTCGACCGATAGTTCATAACGGTCGGATTTTTGAACTATCGGTCGACCGGGCCAGTCGACCGATCTGTCCGTTGAACAGTAAACGGGCAGATTTTTATAGCTGTTTATTTTTGATTTTTGAATTTAAAAATCCGTTTAAGGGTATATTTGGAACTAATTACCTCCTAAACTTCAGTAATTAATTCCTAGCCCTAAACCCTAGCCCTCTCCTATAAATAGGGGTGTTTGGGGAGAGTTTCTTTACAACAATTATTCAAGAGAAAAATTCAAAGTTTGGAAATTTCAAAAGAGCTATTTTCTTGGTTTTTGTGCTGATATTTCTCACTCATTTCAGAAGTGTTTTCTTGATAATACTCTCTGATTTGATTTCATTTTTTCTTCACTTACACAAGAGCTTCATTCCTTCTCAATATTCTCTAAGGACCTTTGTAAGGGAAGAGATATTTGAAAGAGAGAGTTTGTGATCTTTTGATTACTAAGGAATTCTATTGTGCTGAAATTGTAGGAGTTGGGTACTCCATTGTAATTGAGATCTTTGTGATAGGGGAAGTAGCTAGAATCCTTCTGGGGAAGGCGGGGAGTAGAGCTGGGTGCTCGAACCTCGATAACATATCTTTGTGTTTGCGATTGGTTTACTTTCCATTGCTATTACTTTGTGTTTTTGATTGCTATTGCCATATTCATCATACTTCATATTGTCAATCAAAATCCCATACAACAAGGTTGCATTGCGCACCTCTAACTCATTTTACGAGGAAGCCGGAGGAAGGAGTTCAGAACCCCGCAAGGGGCATACGGCTCTTAGTCTTGTTTTGGGAGATTGTTGCATTGCATTTGCATTCATCTCACCCTTATTGCTCATTATTTTTAAATTGGCCTTAGATTAGCATAATCACCTATTCACCCCCCCTCTAGGTGATTTTCAATTGGTATCAGAGCTTGGACTCTAGGTTTTGGCTTAACATCCTTAGAGAGATCCTTAAAATATTGCTAATCAACATTTTCATCCATCCATACATACACTAGTAAACATGGCCGACAACATTAAAACCCCTCCTAAATTTGATGGACTTAATTTCCCTATTTGGAAGGTTAGGATGACTATTTTCTTGCAATCTTTGGTAGCTTAGTAGCCAAGTCCTTAACCAAATCCTATGAAGAACCCGATGGTGATGAAAGCACTTGGACCGACCTTGACTTTAAAGAATATGAGGCTAACTCCAAAGCCCAAAATTCCCTTTTAACCGCCTTAAATGAGGATGACCTTACACGGGTAATTCATTGCCAATCCGCCTATGAGATTTGGCAACACTTATTGGTCACGCATGAAGGGACTTCACAAGTCAAGAGAGCTAAAATAGATCTCTTGAGGTCTCAATATGAATCATTTAGAATGCTTGATGATGAATCCATTGATTGTATGATTACTCGTTTTACTAAAATTACAAATGGTCTTTCTTCATTAGGTGACGTCATCTCCAACGATCAAAAGGTGCGCAAAGTGATTCGGGCACTTCCTCCATCTTGGGAGATAAAGGCCACCACCTTAAAGGAGTTGAACGACAAGGACGAGATGGACATCATAAGTCTCATTGGGAACCTAAAGACCCATGAGATGGAGAAGAAGGCAAGAGAAGAGGCCGCTCCAACAAAGAAGAAGTCCATAGCTTTCAAATCTTCATCCACCCTTGAAGATGATGATGAAGATGAAGAAGAAGATGAGGAGCTCTCCCTCCTAGTGCGCAACATCAAGAGGATGTACCGGAAGAACAAGCAAAATTTCCGGAGAAAGTTTGAAGGCAAAGAGGAGCGAAAGATCATTTGCTACAATTGCCGCAAGCCCGGACACATCATGGCCGATTGTCCGGAATTCAAGAAGAAAATGACTTCCTCCTTCAAGCCAAGGAAGCAAGAAGAAAAGAAGGCTTACAAGGCCACTTGGGATTCGGAAAGCGAGTCCGAAGAAGAAGAGGGAGTGGATACCGCGAACATGTGTTTCATGGCAAACACACCCAAGGTAAACCCTCAATCTCTTGAATCTATTGATAATGAAGATGATGATTTGAGTAAGGAAGTTCTAGTTCATGCTTTTGTAGAACTTTCCGAAACTTATGATAACAAGAAAATGGAATGCTTTAAATTACAAAAGGAAGTTGCTTTTCTTAAATCTCAACTTGCTTTGGTTACAAAAGAAAAGATGATTTTTCTTCCAATCTTGTTGTTGTTCAAAATGAATTTAATGCTTATAAGATTTCTTGTAAGGGTAAAACCCCTATTGTTGATAATAATGAAATTTCTTGTTTTAAATCTAAGATGAATGATTTTGAAAAAGTTTTAAAAGATTGTGCTTTTAATACAAAGAAGCTTGAAGAAAAATTTTCTAAAAAGAATACTTCTCATGCTAAAGTTTCTTATGATAAGATTTCTCATGCTCACACCCCACAACACACACATGCTAAATCTTTTCATGCTCACAATGCCAATGCTCACAAATCACACACTCACTATGCTTTTAAATATGGTAGAGTGTATAGATGCACATATTGTGGCAAAAATGGACATTTAGCTAAATTTTGTTATGATAAATTGCATACTTCAAATAATCTTGTTTGGGTTAATGGCTCTAACCCTCATGGACCCAAGAAAATGTGGGTACCAAAATCAAGTCCTAAAATGTTTGATGTAGGTACACACCAAGGCTCCAAGACGTAGGGAGCGGTGGTACCTTGATAGTGGTTGTTCGAGGCACATGACATGGGATATCAACAACTTCACAACCCTATCAAGGTACATGGAAGGTGGCTCCGTCACCTTCGGGGATGATTCCAAAGGAACTATCATCGGTATAGGTAACATTCAAGTTGGTTCATCTCCTATTATAGAGAATGTTGTTTTGGTTGATGGTTTAAAGCATAATTTGCTTAGTATTAGCCAATTTTGTGATCGTGGTCTTAAAGTTGTTTTTGATGATTCTTCTTGTAAGATTTTTGATGTTAAATCGAATGATTGTATTTTGACCGGATTTCGTGATGATAATGTTTATATTATTGACATGCTTAATGTAGAGTGTTCTACTAAATGTTTAAATGCTTTTGATGAAAATTCTTGGCTTTGGCATAGAAGATTAGGACATGCATCTTTTGAACATATTTCTAGAATTAATTCTAAGGAATTGGTGAAGGGTATTCCTTGCTTGAGTTTTGAGAAAGACCGCATTTGTAGTGCGTGCCAACTTGGGAAACAAACCAAGTCTTCCTTTAAACCAATCAAGGATATCATGTCAACTAGACCGTTAGAATTAGTTCATATGGATTTATTTGGACCAACTAAAACTAAAAGCTTAAATGGTAGTAGATTTGCATTTGTTTTAGTTGATGATTTCTCTCGATTTACTTGGGTTTTCTTTTTGCAAAATAAAGATCAAACTTTTTCTCACTTTAAGATTTTTAGAAAAAGAGTTGAAAAAGAAAAAGGTTTTCGATTTTGAGAATAAGGAGTGATAGAGGTGGTGAGTTTGTTAACCAACTCTTCATGACTTATTGTGATGAAAAGGGAATTAAGCATGAAATGTCTTGTCCTAGGACTCCACAACAAAATGGAGTTGTAGAAAGGAAAAATAGAACACTTCAAGAGATGGCTAGGACAATGATAAGTGAATACGACCTCCCTCAATATTTATGGGCCGAGGCCGTAAACACCGCATGCTATATATCGAATCGTATTTATTTATGCAAAAATTCTTCAAAAACTTCTTTTGAAATGTATCATTCTAGAAAACCAAATGTTTCATATTTTAAAGTTTTTGGATGCAAATGTTTTGTTTTGAACACTAAAGAGTATTTGGGTAAATTTGATGCTAAGGCTTATGAGGCTATCTTTGTAGGATATTCCTCTACAAGCAAAGCATATAGAGTTTTTATTAGATCTTCACTTTCTATTGAAGAAACTATGCATGTTAAGTTTGAAGAGTCTAATGTGTTTGTTGAGAATGTTGTAGAGATTGAACCATTAGGTGAAAGCATGGAGAGACTATCCTTGAAGGACTCACCCGCACAAGAAGATAAGCAAGAACCTTTAGGTGAAGTTCAAAAGGATAATGAGGAAAGTGCGCAACCACTTCCCAAAGCTTGGAGATACGCTACAAATCATCCGAAGGAGCTCATTTTGGGTGATGCTTCAAAGGAGTCACAACGCGCTCCAAACTCCATGACATATGTGGTAACTTTGCTTTCATTTCTCATGTAGAACCCAAAGGCATTCTCGAAGCCGAGACGGACCCATATTGGTTGCTTGCCATGCAAGAGGAACTCAATCAATTTGAGCGCAACCAAGTTTGGCACCTTGTTCCTAAGCCCCACGATAGACCAATAATTGGTACTAAGTGGATCTTTAGGAATAAGTTGGATGAGTCCGGAAATGTCATTAGGAATAAAGCTAGGTTAGTAGCCCAAGGTTACACTCAAGTTGAGGGAATCGACTTTGAGGAATCCTTTGCACCCGTAGCACGGCTTGAAGCCATACGGATAACACTAGCTTATGCATCTTTTAAAAATTTCAAACTTTTTCAAATGGATGTAAAAAGTGCATTTTTAAACGGTTTTCTTAATGAAGAAGTTTATGTTTCTCAACCTCCCGGTTTTATTGATCATGCTCATCCCGATTTTGTTTTCAAACTCGATAAGGCTTTGTATGGTTTGAAACAAGCTCCAAGAGCTTGGTATGAAAGGCTTTCAAGTTTTCTAATTTCAAACAATTTTATTAAAGGCAAAGTAGACACTACTCTATTCACTAAGCATGTTGATAATGATATTTTAATTGTCCAAATTTATGTTGATGATATAATTTTCGGTTCTACTAATGAATTTTTTTTCAAGGATTTTGAAAAGGTAATGTAACAAGAATTTGAAATGTCCTCCATGGGTGAACTCAACTTCTTCCTTGGACTCCAAGTCAAGCAATTGCAAGATGGGAACTTCATCTCTCAAGCCAAATACGCAAAGGAACTCGTGAAGAGGTTTGGACTTGAAGACGCTAAAACATGCAACACTCCCATGGCAACTACAACCAAGCTTGATAAGGACGAACAAGGTAAAAATGTTGATATTAAATTGTTTAGAAGCATGATAGGTAGTCTTTTATATTTAACGGCAAGTAGGCCGGATATCATGTTTAGTGTGTGTCTTTGTGCTAGATTTCAATCGTGTCCCAAAGAATCTCATTTAATTGCCGTAAAACGCATTATTCGTTATGTTAAGGGAACGATTGGATTAGGTCTTTGGTATCCGAAAACTATAGATTTTTCTATGACTAGTTATTCGGACGCCGACTATGCGGGTTGTAGAGTAGATAGAAAAAGTACTAGTGGAACATGTCAATTTCTCGGTAATTGTCTTGTTTCATGGTCCTCTAGGAAGCAAAATTCCGTAGCTCTATCAACCGCCGAGGCGGAGTATGTTGCCGCGGGGGCTTGTTGTGCACAAGTCCTTTGAATGAAACATACTCTCCTTGACTATGATTTGCATTATAAAAATATTAAAATATTTTGTATAATACTAGTACTATTCATTTAACCAAAAATGCAAATCAACATAGTAAGACCAAGCACATTGAGATTAGATATCACTTTCTTAGAGATCATTTTGAGAAAGGTGATATAGATATTGATTATGTTTCCACCGATTTTCAACTAGCCGATATTTTCACAAAACCACTTGATTTTGCTAGATTTTCGTTTATTTGTGGAGAATTAAATTTGTGTATTATTGATTAAACATGTTTTTCTAACCCTTTTTGATGTATGACAAAAAGGGGGAGAATAAGTTAACATGGACAAAAATAAGTTCATTTGGTCTTGGTTGGTTCCATATGAATTTATATGATGTTTTGGTTTGATGTTTTGGTTTTATGAGTTTTTGTATTTTAGTTGGTATTTTAGTTTAAAATTGGTATCAAGGAGCAATTTTTGATTTTTGTATTTTTGGTATCAAGTGCAAGTTTTGAGTTTTATTGTTGTTTTAAATAGATTTCCATAATTGGTGCATCATTTCTATTTTCATTTCAATTATTGGTATCTAGAGCATACTTACATGTTTTAAATATAGCATAATTTGAGGGGGAGTTTTTCTCATCCCTATATTTTTGTAAATAGCCTATTTGTTTTGTCATCATCAAAAGGGGAGATTGTTAGCCCAAGAGGTTACACTCTCCATTGTTTTGTGTTTTGATGATAACAAACCAAATAAGTGCTATTTGGTACTAATCTTTTATCTTAGATGAGTTTCAGGTTTTGTACCATGTTTAGAGTTCATTCGCTTCGCTTTTGCAAAAACTTCTAAGTTCCAACAAGCATTGAAGGCAAATTGCACATCAAGGAAGGATCATAGAAGAGAAGGCACTAGCAAGGCATTGGATGGCTCAAAGATTGCTTCAGAGGTCCTTAGGTTTTATTTTCTAGCTTTATAGTATGTTAAAGAATGTTGATTAGGTTTGAAGCTCAAACACACACGTCTTCACGCGTATACCATTTCCAAGTTTATTTCTTATAAAATATACAAAAATATTTTAATACTAAATCTTTCTTCTACAAATTCTTTATTATGTTAGATATTGAATTTGTGTTTGAAATAGATTTGATAAAAATATTAATCTCTTCAAAATTCTATTTTTATTTCATCTTTTGGCCTGAGCCGGTCGACCGGTTATCTACCACCAGTCGACCGATGTCCTGGCAGAATGCACGTATCCGTGTGCATGTCTGTCGGTCGACCGGGGCAGTCGACCGGAGTCCTGGCAGAGTGCACGTATCCGTGTGCACGTCTGTCGGTCGACCGACTGTCTACCGACAGTCGACCGGAATTTTATTTTAAGTCTCAGTCAGGCATCAGTCGACCGGATCGGTCGACCGATAGTTTGTTTTGCTCTCTGTATCTTTTCAGTCGACTGGATCAGTCGACCGATAGTTCATAACGGTCGATTTTTGAACTATCGGTCGACCGGGCCAGTCGACCGATCTGTCCGTTGAACAGTAAACGGGCAGATTTTTATAGCTGTTTATTTTTGATTTTTGAATTTAAAAATCCGTTTAAGGGTATATTTGGAACTAATTACCTCCTAAACTTCAGTAATTAATTCCTAGCCCTAAACCCTAGCCCTCTCCTATAAATAGGGGTGTTTGGGGAGAGTTTCTTTACAACAATTATTCAAGAGAAAAATTCAAAGTTTGGAAATTTCAAAAGAGCTATTTTCTTGGTTTTTGTGCTGATATTTCTCACTCATTTCAGAAGTGTTTTCTTGATAATACTCTCTGATTTGATTTCATTTTTTCTTCACTTACACAAGAGCTTCATTCCTTCTCAATATTCTCTAAGGACCTTTGTAAGGGAAGAGATATTTGAAAGAGAGAGTTTGTGATCTTTTGATTACTAAGGAATTCTATTGTGCTGAAATTGTAGGAGTTGGGTACTCCATTGTAATTGAGATCTTTGTGATAGTGGAAGTAGCTAGAATCCTTCTGGGGAAGGCGGGGAGTAGAGCTGGGTGCTCGAACCTCGATAACATATCTTTGTGTTTGCGATTGGTTTACTTTCCATTGCTATTACATTGTGTTTTTGATTGCTATTGCCATATTCATCATACTTCATATTGTCAATCAAAATCCCATACAACAAGGTTGCATTGCGCACCTCTAACTCATTTTACGAGGAAGCCGGAGGAAGGAGTTCAGAACCCCGCAAGGGGCATACGGCTCTTAGTCTTGTTTTGGGAGATTGTTGCATTGCATTTGCATTCATCTCACCCTTATTGCTCATTATTTTTAAATTGGCCTTAGATTAGCATAATCACCTATTCACCCCCCCTCTAGGTGATTTTCATGTTATGGAAGCTTCCTATTTCTAGAGCAGGGAGATGCAAGCAAGGATAGAGTTATGCAATTCTTAGTTTCAATAAAAATTGACATGCATACCAAACATAGGAGAGAATGTGAACAAAAATGTGAGTTCAACCATTCCCATCCCCGACAACGGCGCCAAATTTTGATCGATGTGAAGCGTGCATGAAAACGTGCATTTTGTGAAATCAGTGATAATATGTGTGCCTTAGCTTTCTCAATACTTCTGTTATAGCATATAGGCTATACGGGTCAAATCCATAAGAACAGAGGCGATAAAAGCATTAATGGTGTGTGTTCACATTGTTTGTTAACGAGTTCTTCTTTGTTAAAGAAAGAGAAAAGAAAAAAAAAAGAAAAGAAAACTAGAGTGGTAGGAGGAGAAAGCAAAGAAAACGGCGAAGGAAAGGAATCGTATTGGTGAAGGAAACAAAACAAGAAAATAGAAGTGAAGTAAAACACGAAGTGGAAAATGATGGTGAAAACGTGGTGAAGTGATTTGAAAATGGAAAAGAGATGAACTTGTGGTGAAAAGATGAAAAAAATGGTGAATGAAGAGGATGATAAATCAAATTTAAGAAAATGATAAAGTGGTTTTGAAATAGGTTTTTAAAAAAAAAGTAAAAAGTGGAGAAAACGCATGGCTACTAACTACTAATTACTCCACTAATCATGCTAATCTCTTAGTGATAGTTGCCTCACAGGGATCCTTGGCCATCACTAATCCTTGGTTTTCAAGAGACGTTTCAAAGCATGGCACATAAGATTGTTCTTCACATCAAAATTGCATCAAAAGCAAGCTAATGCAAACACTAGATCATCAAAATCAGTTAGAGGCGAGCATGAAATAAAAGATTTAGATTGTTAGCAAGTTAGATATTAGACCCATCATCATGAGCCATCAATGGCTCTTGCAAGAGCAAGGCCTTAGATTCATGTAGAATATCAAGTAAGTAGTTACATGATTAGTGGTTAGTAGTTATACTGCCATGAAAGAAAAGCTAGTCATGTTAGAGGTTAGAGAAGAAACCATGAAAGGAAAAGAGGAAGATTTCATAGATTGTCACTCTCTATCACATCAATCTCTCTCTTTTCTCTTGAATCAATCTCTGCTCTAATACATGATCATAGAAATAAAATACAATAGAAATGAAGAAGAAATATTATACTACACTACACTAAAGAGAGAAACCCTAGCCTATTGCTCTCCAACCTCATTTCTGGCCCTCAAGTGCAGTATTTATAGGCAAAGGAAGGATGTAGGAGACGAGACAAAGGCACGCGTCAAAGAGCGACGCGTGGATTCTCTATATTATCGCAGATCCACATTAATTGCCACATTTCTATGCCAATATCAGGGATGTAGGTCCCTGATTTTGCCCTGCTGCTTCATCGGGCTTTTAGGACCTTCTGTATGTATCTGGTTTTTGGTAATTTGGAACTATATTTCTCTAGTTTCTTTCTCAATTTCTAAATCCAATGTATCTTTTAGAAGCTCTCTAACTTGGTCTCCAAAAAATATGGTTTAATTACCCGAATTGGGTTTAATTAGGCTCTTATTCCAATTTTGCCTCTGTACTCTTGATTATCTGCAAAATAGAACAAAACACGGTTTACAAGCGATATTTTATTCATAACAGAGCAGGAAATATGATATAATGATGCAAATTGAATACTAACACCCACTCCATCCTCCATCCTCCCCCTCCTCGGCCTCCTCCCTCTCAGATTGGGTATTTTCTCTCTCCTTTTTATTATTTTTTTAACAATTGTTAATACGATACTATTGATTAGGGTTTCTGCTTGATTTGTTATTAGGGTTTCTACTGGATTCGTTATTAATCATTGAAATCATGTACCACTTGTTAATACGATACTATTAATTAGGTTAAAACTTGTTTATATGATATTATACGATACACGTTATACAGGTCACCGACACAGAAATGTTTATGAAGCACGGACATGGACACTGGGCGGAACCGGCACTCAAAAACGCGTGTATTTATGAAATCAATGTAAATCTCGTATGTGCTAATGTTCCCTCGATACTTTCGTTATAGCATTGGCTCAACGGGTCGAATCCACAGGGACGGGAGGCGATAGAAGCATTAACATTTTTATTTACGTGTTATGTTAACAATTCTTCTTTGTTAAAGAATGAAAAAGAAGAATAAAAGAAAAGAAATCCAGAATGTGATAGGTGAGGAGAGCGATGAAAGCGACGATGTGAAAATAAAAGGAAGTAGTTTGGAAAACAAAATAGAAAAGAAGATGAAACAAAGATGAACTAAGAGGATGGTGAAAACATCGATAGAAAAATGAGAAAAGGATTTTGGAAATAATTTTCAAAACAAAGTAAAAGAAAACTCATGGCTACTAACTACTAATTGCTCCACTAACCATGCTAACCTCTTAGTGATAGTTGTCTCACATGGATCCTTGGCCATCACTAATCCTTGGCTTCAAGCGACGATACAGAGCATGGCAAATAAGATGATTCTTCACATTCAAACTTGCATCAAGAGCAAGCTAATACAAATATTAGATCATCAAACCATTAGAAGTAAGCATGAAATAAGAGAGAGTTTGCTTGATTAGCAAGTTAGCAAGTTAGATATTAGAACCCATCATCATGAGCCATCAATGGCTCTTGCAAGAGCAAGGTCTTGTAGAGGCTATTAGATTCATGTGGATTATCAAGTAAGTAGCTAGATAGTTAGTGATTAGTAGTTAGATTGCCATGAGAAGAATAGTTAGCTAAGCATCTTGTAGAAGATGGAGAAGATTACATTGGAGAAGAAGGAGGCACCTTTACATAAATTGTCACCGTCTATTACATCAATCCCTCTTTATCTCTCTCTGAATCTCTCAGCCCTACTACAAGATCTAAAAATGAAATACAAATAAAAATACAAGAGAGGAAGAACACCTACACTATCCTACACTAAAACATAGAAACCCTAACCTAAAATCAAAAACTGCCTCGGTCTGGACCTCTACAGGGGTTTTTATAGGCAAAAATAGCTTCTAGAAGACGTGACGGGGCCACGCGTCGAAAATCGACGCGTGGCCCCACCACATTGCCGCGGATCTGCGGCCATTTTCGACGCGTGGCCCCACCACATTGCCGCGGATCCGCAGTAATGGCCGCGGATCCGCGGCAATACCAGGGACAAAAGTCTGTGGTTTTGGTATGGAGACGCGCGACGCTTCGGGGACCTTCTAGATATTCTCCAATTTGGGTATATTCGTCCGGATCTTCATCTAACGTGAGAAAGGGTCTAGGTTCAATGTATCTTCTAGATGTTCCCTTTCTTAGCCTCCAAGAAATCCGGAATTAATTACCCAAAAATGGGGTTAATTAAGCTCTTATTACTCCTTTTCCCTCCTTGTCTTGATTAACCTGCAAGAGAGACCAAAACACGGTTTAAACCGATATTTTATTCATAAATCGATGGGAAAATGTGATATAATAATGCAGAATTGTAGACTAATCACACCCCGATACTTATCTTTTGCTCGTCCCGAGCAAAACAAGAAAAGAAAAACTATACTACCAATGTTATTACACCACTTTCGCAAGTGTTGCGAGATTGCACTGAGCGTGTGTAACAAGCCGTTAAACCTCTAGGTTACCCCTAGAGGAGTTTTGTCTCCTGAGGGTTTTCAGCGGATTGCACCCACAAAATCCATAAAAAAGAAAACAAATGTTAGTATTTTGAAAACACATTTTGAAAGAGAGACAAGTTTTCGAAATATTTTTGCAAAAATATAAGCGATCTAAGGTTAGAAATCCACCAAAAATTATTCTCCCTTAAACTTAATCTTTATGCAAGATCTTGTCTTCAATTAAGGTAAGAATTTAAAATTGGATTGAATATTTTATCCTTCATAAAACTTAGATAATATGTACTTTGTGATAGTGAAGATTTCTGGGATTTTAACTCTAACCATCAAGCCATTTATTTATATATATTTTTTTTCTTTTTTTTTTCTTCCCTTAGTTTTCTTAGGCTTTCTAGTTCACCCATATAGTGAGCCCATAACCGATGACTCCCAGACCAGACGGTTTTAGAGCAACAGATGAGAAAACATCCATCGGGTTTAAGGACTCGAGTAAACAAGGCCACAAAACTAAGGGGGATTATTTGCTTCTTATGATCACCGTTAAGCGTGAATAATCATGCTTCTTGAGGTATAGTTACCCAGCTTAATAAGTTTTTTTTTATGTATATCATATATATATATATATATTTTCTTTTAGTTATTTTTGCTTTATGGCATTTTAGGTCTTTGTTTCCATCCCAAAATGTGTAAGTGTGAAGTGCATACTATCTAAGGAAAAAAATTCAATATAAAATTATCTCCCCAATTTATCTTAGTTAGCCTATAATTTTAAACAAGATCCATCATTTCGACTAGGTTTAAGATGTCATAATTAAGGTTTCCTTAATTTCTAAGATCATCTTAATTTTCTTGAAAATAGATCAAAACTTTGTCTCTTGTTTCAAAAAGTTTTTAAAGAAAGAGAAAAAAAAACCTATACAAAAGGGAAGATTTCTAAAAGTATCCTAAAAGAAGTGTAAAAGAAAGAAAATCTAAAAAATCTACGTTAGAAAACCCTCCCCCACACTTATCTCATGCATTATCCTCAACGCATAGTGATGTATGTATGCATGAAACAAATAGAGAGGGAAGAAAAAATCACCTCAAGGTGGTGATTCCGGTAGTGGTCTGATTGGTCCACGAAATGCGGCCCAATCCAATGTGCATAGAATCCAGAGGAACCCACCAGAGGCCTCTATAATACAACCCACTAAAATGATGTATATATGTATGATTTTTATTAAGAATTTAACCCTATCTAATTTCTAAATTTTCAAAATAATTTTAGAGTCAAATTTATCAAGATCCTTGTCCCAGACTGGAATGATTGATTTGGACTCAGGAAGTACACAAACTAATATCGACTCAGGAAAAAGACTTAAGTCAAGTAAAGGTTCGGGAGTCGAGATTGATTCAGGAAGTGGGTCCAAATTAAGAAGATGAAACTCAAGTCCACGTTCATTTTCCCTTGATGGAATGTGACTTCCTAAGATTGGTGATTTCAGTTCAAGAATGACAGGTATGAGAATCAAAACTGACTCTAAAATGTTGATCAATTGGGTAACAAAATTGAAGTCAATATTGATTCAGGAATTTGAACTGGATCACAAATTTGAGGATCAAAGTCACATTCCTCATTGAGTTCAATTCCATAAAAATGAGAACTTGCCAATTTATCAATGGGACTTTCAAAAGTATGAAATTGGTCAAGTTCAATATGATGATCATAAAAGATTAGTGATTCAATTTCACAATAGACTGGCACTGGATCCAATACTGACTCGGAAAAAGGCCTGAATTCAGGTAAAAATACCCCAGTCAATATTGAATCACGAAGTGAAATTGAATTACCAAGTTGAAGTTCAGGATCATATTCATGTCAAGTTCAATTTCAGTAAAAGGATAACTTGCCAAAATAGGATTTTTAACATTTGAAGATTGGACAAGTTCAGATGGGTATGCTGAAATTGAATCTTGGTCTCCAAAATGACAAGAGTCCTGAGTCAAATCAATAGAGTTAGCGATAGCTGAATTGGTTAAAGATTGATAAGATAGAGTTTCCTCATTCTTATAAAGACTAACTAATTGACTCAATTGTGCTTCCAATCTATTGATAGACTCGGTAGAAGATTTTTGAAATTGTAGCGTGGACTCCTACAAGACCACTATACTTTTTCCTAGATGTGATGTATCTTCAAGTGGTTGTTCTAGAAAAGGAATGTAGGAACTTTGGTTTTCAAAACAACAAGAGTCATGAGTCAAATTGATAGAGTTAGAGATATTTGGATTGGTCAAAGGTTGAGAAGAGAAAGTTTCTTCATTCTTATAAATGTTAACCAATTTATTTAATTGTGTTTCCAACCTATCAATAGACTGAGAAGAAGATTTTTGAAATTATAACGCAGACTCCTGCAAGACTTCTATACTCTTTTCTAGACTTGATTTTTCTGCAAGTGGATGGTCCAGAAAGGGAGTATAAGAATCTTGGTTTTGAAAAGATAGTGAAGATTGTGAGTCTAACATGTTTGGAGATTGAAGTTTGGACTCACACAAGAGTTCTTTACTCATTTCCAAGGCAGATGGTTGTTATGAGGAGTGGAACTGAGTAAGACTCTTGAAAATATTGTGATATTGGAGAGGCCAACGTTTTCTGACGTTGTCGTTCGGCCTCTTGTAGGTTGGCTTCTATACTCTTTTCTAACTTGGATTTTCTTGAATGGGAGGTCCAGAAAAAGGAGTATAGGAAGCGAAATCGGAGAATGAATATTATATAAATTGTGGACAAGGTAGACACGATGGACAAGGAGGTTGAAAATTTAACTCGGGGGAGGTAAATTCCCATTGACTCTGTGAAGAGTTGAAATTATTTTGAAAATTATAGTCATAAGATTGTGGGTATGGGTTGTATTGATTCGGGGTCGGTGTGAAATATGGATTCATTTTAGGATTGAAAGAATTGTTATTGTTGAATTCCATTTCACAAACAATCACAAACAAAAAAGAAAAGAAAAAAAAATCAAAACCAAGCCTATATTAAGGTTGACCTAGACCTAGACGAATTCTAACTAGTCGATTACCCGGGGAGGTTGTTGCTTGAATCCGACCACAAGCTAATCGGCCAGGTAGGGGCAAAATACGATGGGAGGTATCCGTGCGTAAGCAACGGGCCTTAATTACGTCAAACCACGGCATCTTCGAGGCGTAACCTCTTATTCCCCAATCTTAGACACCGATTACACAAGAGTAAGATTCAAAATAAGTTCCACCCTCGGTCAATCTCTTAATGAGTCTGAGATGTCCCTAAGGGCCAACGTCTATCAATTTTTATTAGGGATTGGGTTGTGTGAGTGGGGAGGTGAATTTTGGGCTAAGGAAGTGTGATGAAATCCCCACCTTATCGTGTATGGGTTTTGCCCTTAATTTCAATTCGTGCAAGTGAGCAATATAGACAATAAGATAACACAAAGCGAATAAATCACCCACATGTTTGTCCTATACTATATGCAATGTCATATGTACACCTCAGTCCAAATCACAACAACAAAACAAAATACAATATCTTGGAATTGAATTGACACGTGCCGAAATGCATATGTCTAAACCGTTTTAAAAGTGTCCAAATACCGTATTTTAGTTCTTTAATTTATTGCAGTGTGTAGGCAATCAAAGCAAAAAAATAGCAGCACAAATCCTCTAGCTACTACAATATACACATCCCAGCACAATAATATACACAGATGCCACAAATTGGCCGCGTTTGCACGGCTAAAGTCTCATTTGTGCGGTGTTACTTTGAAAGCTGGCTCCCTGCTTTCTTGAGCAGGGAGCTATAATGCTAATGGGTGTTCTGTAATATTTAGTTCCTGTAAACTTTGACCTGCACACCAAAACAGAGAAGAAAATGTTAACAAAAACGTGAAATCAAAACCATTCCCGTTCCCCGACAACGGCGCCAAAAATTTGATCGTGGCGGAACCGGCACTCAAAAACGCGTGTATTTATGAAATCAATGTAAATCTCATATGTGCTAATGTTCCCTCGATGCTTCCGTTATAGCACTAGCTCAACGGGTCGAATCCACAGGGACGGGAGGCGATAGAAGCATTAACAGTTTTTATTCACGTGTTATGTTAACAATTCTTCTTTGTTAAAAGAATGAAAAATAAGAATAAAATAAAAGAAATCCAGAATGTGATAGGTGAGGAGAGCGATGAAAGCGACGATGTGAAAATAAAAGGAAATGGTTTGGAAAACAAAATAGAAAAGAAGATGAAACAAAGGTGAACTAAGAGGATGGTGAAAACATCGATAGAAAAATGAGAAAAAGATTTTGAAAATAATTTTCAAAATAAAGTAAAAGAAAACTCATGGCTACTACCTACTAATTGCTCCACTAACCATGCTAACCTCTTAGTGATAGTTGCCTCACATGGATCCTTAGCCATCACTAATCATTGGCTTTAAGAGACGATCAGAGCATGGCAAATAAGATGGTTCTTCACATTCAAACTTGCATCAAGAGCAAGTTAATACAAACATTAGATCATCAAAACTATTAGAAGCAAGCATGAAATAAGAGAGAGTTTGCTTGGTTAGCAAATTAGTAAGTTAGATGTTAGAACCTATCATCATGAGCCATCCATGGCTCTTGCAAGAGCAAGGCCTTGTAGAGGCTATTAGAAGTAAGTAGTTAGATGGTTAGTGGTTAGTAGTTAGATTGTCATGTGAAAAAAAGTTAGCTATGCATCATGTAGAAGATGGAGAAAATTACATTGGAGAAGAAAGGAGGCACATTTACATAGATTGCCACCATCTATTACATCAATCCCTCTCTATCTCTCTCTGAATCTCTCAGCCCTACTACAAGATTTAAAAACGAAATACAAATAAAAAATACAAGAGAGGAAAAACACCTACACTATCCTACACTAAAACATAGAAACCCTAACCTAAAATTAAAAACTGTCTCATTCTGGACCTCTACAGGGGTTTTTATAGGCAAAACTAGCTTCTAGAAGACGAGACGGGGCCACGCGTCAAAAATTGACGCGTGGCCCCACCACATTGCCGCGGATCCGCATCCATTGCCGCGAATCCGCGCAATACCAGGGACAAAAGTCCCTGGTTTTGGTACGGAGACGCGTGACGCTTCGGGGACCTTCTAGATATTCTCCAATTTGGGTATATTTGTCCGGATCTTCGTCTGACGTGAGCAAAGGTCTAGGTTCAACGTATCTTCTAGATGTTCCCTTACTTGGCCTCCAAGAAATCTGAAATTAATTACCCGAAAATGGGATTAATTAAGCTTTTATTACTCCTTTGCCCTCCTTGTCTTGATTAACCTGCAAGAGAGACCAAAATACAGTTTAGACCGATATTTTATTCATAAATCGGTGGGGAAATGCGATATAATAATGCAGAATTGTAGACTAATTAGTATCTATCCTGCAGTAACTAATGAAGTGGGACATGAGTTGGGTACACTTGGAGAAAATAAATGTGAAATACAGATACTGATGTGAAGAGTTCGTAGAACTGGCTTTTGATTATTCAACCATTAATAAAAAAATAAGTTGTCCGTGTAGGGATTGTAAGGACAAAAAAATGCTTGACAAGGACAATATGACATTCCATTTACTAACTAAGAGGTGGTATCATGATTACGCTCGTCTTGAGTGGTGGCATTTGCATAACAAACCAGAATAGCATCCCTAATCAAATAGAAATGGCAGTGATGACCAAGGCCCTAGTGATGGTGTCGATTATGGTGGTGTCGACTATTATGATCTTTTAAGTTCACTTTTACATAATCCGATCGACGAGGGATGCAGTGATCCGAACGATAATGGCTCAACTAATGCTCCTCACTCGGAGATGAATGACTTTCGCGAGAAAGTTTAAGAATTGCAGATTCAATTTTACCCAGGCTGTAAGAACTATTCTAGACTATCATTCAGAATAGAGTTATACCTCATCAAATTAAGAGGTAAGATGAGCGATGTCACATTTGGAGAGATGGTATATTTATTGATGAATGTATTCTCTGACACAAACATACCGGACTCGTTCTACGAGACTAAAAAACTTATTATAGAATGGGGGTGTGATTACAAGAAGATTGATGCATGCCAAAATGACTGCATGTTGTTCTGAAAGCAAGACGAAAACTTGGATGCTTGCAAGGTGTGCAATGAGCTTAGATGGAAGCCTAGCAAGGCTTCTTCGTTGGAGAAACAAAGAAAAAATGTATCTAAAAAATTTTGAGGTATTTCTTATTGATTCTAAGGCTCCAAAAACTCTATGTGGTGGAGATCACCGCAAATGACATGAGGTGACATGCGGAGGAGCGTTGTGACAATGGGATCCTAAGGCACTATGCCGATTCAGATGTATGGAAAAATTTTGACAAGAAGCATATGGAGTATTCGCTAGAGGGCTAGGGTCGGCTACCGACTTGTTCAATTCATTTAGAAACATGAATATTAATTTCAATACATTGCCCGTTATTTTAATGGTTTACAACTTGCCTCCGAGATTTTGCATGCAACGGTCTTACATGATGATGTCACTGCTTATTGAGGGTCCGACAGGTTCAAAACACAAAATTGATGTCTACTTGCAACTATTAATAGAGGAGTTGAATATATTGTGGGGTCTAGGGATATCAACTTGGGATGCATCTACGAAACAATACTTTTAGATGCGAGCAAACCTTATGTGGATGATCAATAACTTTCTTCCTTACTCTATCATATCTGGGTGGACAATGTCCGGCTAGGTTGTGTGTCTTAATTGTGCAGAGAATACTATATCTGAATGGTTGTACAAATCAAAAAAAATATGTTATATGGGGCATGAACGTTTCAAAGGGATCCTCCGCCACACACGCCCACAGGGTAGGATGTCTTATCAAGTGTAGGTAATCTATATGTCATTTAGGTTGAATTATAAGAACCCGACAGATACACAGTGAAAGAAGAGAAGTATCTTTTTTGAATTGCCATATTGAAAAGATAATTTAATCTGCCATTACTTGGATTTAATGCACATCGAGAAGAATGTTGGCGAGGTATTGCTTAAGTGGCTAGACGCTCCAAAGTAAGAAGTTTATTACAATGCAAATGAGGACATTAAAAAATAAAGCACCCCAAAGTACCAAGCGCATCGACATCTAAAAGGTTCACAACACCCCTTATATGTTCTAAATTTGCATAAGTATCATCATACATCCTCTGTCCAGAGAAAGGCCATGTATGCTGTTCCAGGTGAGTGATGCTTCCGGGTGGCTATTCTTCTAACATTGCACATTGTGTTAACTCAGATAAGATTGGAGTATTAAAGAGCCATGACTATCATTTACTAATGCAGCAATTGTTTCCATTAGCAGTTCGCAATGTGGGGTTGCCAAAGTAGATGGTTGATGCAATAATAGAGTCGTGCGATATTTTTCGATGATCATGCTCCAAAACCAATAAGGCAGAAGATTTTGAGAAATTGCACACTGACATTGGTCCGATTCTATGTAAGCTTGAGGAGAAGTTTCCATCTGCGTTCTTCATGATAATGATTCACCGACAGTTCATTTAGCTCAAGAGGTGAGGGTTAATGAATGTGTGCACTATCGATATATGTATCCTATTGAAAGGTGTGTACATATGACATATTTATTTGCATTAATTGATCACTGTAATTAATTCACTCCTATAAAATTAACATGTGATGAATTCTTCTATTAATTTTACGTATTTGGGTTATTTAAAATCTTATGTACAAAATAAGAGACGGCTAGATGGTTCAATAGCTGAATGCTACATCATGGAGGAATGCCTAAGCTACTGCGTGCGATATATGGAGAGTAATGCGGAGTCCAAGAACAACCATGATGTCGAGGAAGAAAGCCCCCGACTTTCTGTTTTCTCAGTTCCTGGTGAATACAGTGCCTTCCAACCTCAGTATAGGACACTCGCATATACTGAAATGCACAACGCGTATAATCATTGCTTGTTTAACTGTGATGAAGTTACCCCTTACATTGAGTACGTAACACTATACAAATTTCAAGCTTTCATAAATTTTAAAAATTGTAAATTATTTCAACATGTTATGCATATCTTACAGGCAGCACCAGAAAATCATTAAAGATAGACTCTCAATGAGAGCTTCTAATTATAAATGGCTTGTTCAAAATGCACAGGACAAGAAATTTTGAAGATGGTTCTGAGAACGTGTAAGTGTTATCAATAAATATTTTTGCATAGTTCTAGTAAATTGATTTTGTAAAATAATCTTGTTTAACTAAATAGGCTGCACGAGAATATGGAATAGATGTAGATATGTTAACCCTGTCTCAATCTCCCGAATTTAAAATCAAGACATACAAAAGCTTTGATATACAAGGTTTTAAATTTCACACGAAGTCATCTGAAGAGTCTAACTGTATTCAAAATAATGGAGCTATTGTGATGGCAACGACGACAAGCTACGCAAGTATGCATGATAATGACCCGAGAGAAGGAGATATTACTTATTAAGGGGTGATCAAAAATATCATTGAACTTTCATTTAATGAGGGGTGTGGGAAGATCGTTCAATTTGAGTGTGACTGAGCTGATAACAAAAGAATAAAACAGAAAAACATGGCTTGACACGTGTTGACTTTACAAGGCCAAATAAGAAAACTTGTCCCTTTATTCTACCATCTATGGTATTGCAAGCATTTTTCGTGTCGGATCAATGCGATATACCTTAGGCGCTGCCATTGTCATAAAACCAAAAGATACCTTCGATTTAAGTACCGAAGGTGAATGCTTGGGGGGGAATGTCCATTGGAACTGATCCTATTGTGGTGTATACCGCTACTGACGGTGTTGATCCTATAGAGGAGTAACAAATATATTCTGATTTCTTTCACTTTAATTGGATTTTTTAATGTAAAACAATGTTAATGTCTGGAGATGATTTAGTTGCATATACGTATCTTATTTCTGGAGATGATCTAGTTGCATGTATTGTATGGCTGCTTAAATTTATGTGTTGTATACTTTATTTTCTGTGTTAATTTACATATATTTATTGTATGATTGCCTAACCCAATTTGAGCAACATTTTAGAGTTAGTTTTGATTCTCATACCTATCATTCTTGAACTTGAATCACCAACCATAAAAATCACATTTCGTTGTGGAAAAATGAATGTAGACTTGAGTTCCAACTTCTTGATTTGGACCCACTTCATGAACCACTCCTGACTCCAGAACTTTTTCTTGATTTCAGTCACTTCCCTGAGTCTGTATTAGTTCCTATATTTCCTGAGTCCAAATCAATCATTCCATCTTTTCACACTTCATTTTGGGACAAGGGTGTTTATAAAATTGACTCTGAAATTATTTTAAAATTTTAAAATTAGATGGGATTAAATTCTTAATAAAAATCATTCATGCATACATCATAATAATGGGTTATATTAGAGAGGTCTCTGGTGGGTTCCTCTGAACTCCAGGCAATTTTTTTCCTTCCCTCTCTATTTGTTTCATGCATACATACATTCATGATGCATTGAAGACAATGCATGGGATAAGTGTGGGGGAGGGTCTACTAACGTAGAGTTTTTAGATATTCTTTCTTTTTCACTTCTTTTAGGATATTCTTAGAATTTTTCCTTTTTGTATAAGAATTTTTTCCCTTTCTTTAAAAACTTTTTGAAACAAGAGACATAGTTTTGATCTATTTTTAAGAAAATTAAGATGATCCTAAGAATTAAGGAAGCCTTAAATTATGACGTCTTAAACCTAGTTGAAATAATAGATCTTGTTTAAGATTATAGGCAAAGTAAGAGAGATTGGAGAGATAATTTTATCTTGAATTTTTACCTTAGATAGTATGCACTTCACACTTACACATTTTTAGGATGGAAAAAAACTTAAAATGCCAGAGTTTTTAGATTTTTTTTCTTTTTCACTTCTTTTAAGATATTCTTAGAATTTTTCCTTTTTGTATAGGAATTATTCCGTTTCTTTAAAAACTTTTTGAAACAAGAGACAAAGTTTTGATCTATTTTTAAGAAAATTAAGATGATCTTAGGAATTAAGAAAGCCTTAAATTATGACGTCTTAAACTTAGTCGAAAGAATGGATCTTGTTTAAGATTATAGGCTAAGTAAGAGAGATTAGAAAGATAATTTTATCTTGAATTTTTTTCCTTAGATAGTATGCACTTAACACTTACACATTTTTGGGATGGAAACAAAGACCTAAAATACTATAAAGCAATAATAAATATAAATATATATATGGTATATATGAAAAAAAATCACTTATTAAGCTGGATAACTATGCCTCAAGAAGCATGATTATTCACATCTAATGGTGGTCAAAAGAAACAAAAAATCCCCCTTAGATTTATGGCTTTATTTACTCGAGTTCTTAAACTCAAGGGATGTTTTCTCATCTGGTGCCCTAAAACCATTTGGTCTGAGAGTCATTGGTTAAAGGCTCACTACCCGGATAAAGTAGAAAGCCTAAGAAAATTAAGGGAAGAAAAAAGAAATATATATATATATATATATATATATATATATATATATATATATATAAAAATGGCTTGATGGTTGGAGTTGAAATCACATAAATCTTCACTGTCACAAGTGCATATTATCTAGTTTATGAAGGATAAAATTATTTTATCCAATTTTGAATTCTTACCTTAATTGAAGACAAGATCTTGCATATAGACTAAGTTTAAGGGAGAATAATTTTTGGTGTACTTATGATCTTAGATCGCTTAAATTTTTGTAAAAATATTTCGAAAACTTGTCTCTCTTTCAAAATGTGTTTTTAAAATATTAACTTTTGCTTTCTTTCTTTATGAATTTTGTGGGTGTAATCCATTGAAAACACTCAGGAGATAACACTCCTCCTCTAGGGAAAACACAAAGGTTTAACGGCTTGTTGCACATGCTCAGTGCAATCGCGTCACCTGCGAAAGTGGTTTAATAACATTTGTAGTATAGTTTTTTTCTGTTTTGCTCAGGAGAAGCAAAAGATAATAGTGAGGGTGTGATTAGTATCCGATTATGCATCATTACATCATATTTTCTTACCGATTTTTGAATAAAATATCGCTTCTTAACCGTGTTCGGGTCTATTTTGCAGATAATCAAGAGTTCAAGGGCAAAGTCGGAATAAGAGCTTAATTAAACCCAATTTTTGGGTAATTAAATCTCATTACTTGGAGGCCAAGCTAGAGAGCTTCTAGAGAGTACATTGGATCCAGAAGTTGGTCGCGAATCTGAAGAAACCCGGATCCAATTCACCCAAATCCAGAGATAAATAGGAGTTCCTCGCAGCTGGACGAAACCATGGACCAAAACCAGGACCTGGGTCCTTAATTTTGCCACAAAAACATGATAATCGCCGTGTTTTCGTGGCAATCATGTGGGCCCACGGGTCGATCTTCGACGCGTGGCCTCGTCTCGCCTTTCAGATTCTTCTTTAGCCTATAAATATTGCAAGGTTTGGCTAGAAACGAGAGGAGAGAGCTGTAGGCTAGGTTTCTCTCTTCTAGTTGTAGAGTAGGATTTTATTCTTCTTTTATTTTATATTTTTTCTTTCTTTTTAGATCTTATAGTGGGGCTGAGTTGATTCTGTAGGGAGAGAGACATTGATGTAATACAGAGTGATAATCTATGAAAAGGTGTCTCCTTTCTTCTCCATTGTAATCTTCTTCATCTTCTACATGATGCTTAGCTAGTTTTTCTTCTCATGACAATCTAACTACTAAACACTAACTAGCTAACCACTTATTCGATAATTCACATGAATCTAATATCATCTACAAGGTTTTGCTCTTGTAAGAGCCATTGATGACTTATTGATTAAGACTAAGAAGGTGTACTTATTATGTGTATAAGAATGTATTTGATGTACCCTTTCTTGTCTCCGCTATAGTATAGGACTATACCGAGTCGATTCTCAGGGAGAGCTCGCGATGGAAGCTTTAACGTGTGGTAGTGAAGTGAACAAACGAGTATTCTTCTCTTGCTTATAAACTTAGTGAATCAAGTGAAAATAAACTAAAGAAATGGTGGCTATGTTCATGGTGGAAGTCGTTGGAAAAGAAATCAAGAAGTGGATGTGGTATTCACAAGAAAAAGAAGAAAACTTAAGAAGAATCAATCCATGACTAGCTTACCTTGCTAGCTTGCCAAAACTTACTAGACTCCTTGATAGCGAATGCGTGCCTAATGTTGTCACTCCATCGGCTTAGGATTCGTCTCGCGTGTTGACCTAATTACTTTCTCACTTGCAAGATGGTGGTTTAACCATCGGAGAAGAGAAGATCATACAACTTGCAAGATGAACAAAAGCAATCACCCATGAGTTAGTGAAGTAAGCTAAGCTAGTGGTAAACTAGTACATGGGGAAGGAATTAGCTACAACAAGCCATAAGAGAAATACAAGAAAGCATGAATTAAATTGCAAGAAGTAAACAAAGCAATAAAGAAAGCAATTAAAGAAAGCACATAGAACTAGAACCAAGCTTCAAGTAGAGGAAGGAGGATGGATCAATCCTTGTTGCTTCAAGTGTCACCCTTGATTACACAAGCTCTCTCCCTCACAATCACTCTCTTTTATATTGAATTCTAGGGAAGAGAAGATCATAGAGAGCTAAAAAATCCTAAAGAAAACCTAGCAAAATTACAAGCTTTACACTAATCTCTCTCTCTTCTCTGATCAGTCTTTGCTCGCAGGTGAAGGTGCACTATTTATAGCAGAAAGGAGAAGCTTCGAGAGCCTAGTTTGTTGCCACAAAATCCGGATCTCAACAACCCAAGATTGCCGCGTTTTGGCGGGAAATCGCGGCACGATCTGGGCCGTTGATCCGGATCTTTCTGTTGGAGATCAGTTGAGAGTTTGTTAGCCACGTGGACTACTTGGATTCTCCAATTGGCGCGCGGATCTCTCTAGATCTGGATTTGAATTTGGCTTTATCTTAATCATGGATTAATCACTTAATTAGTGTTAATTAAGTGATTATTTGGATATCTCTCCATTAAGTGTGTACCTGCAAATATGTAGAGAAGAGGAGTAAAAATCACATATTTATTTGTAATATGCATGGGAGTTATGATGTAAAATATGCAATATTGGATACTAATCACACCCCCACACTTATTCTTTTGCTCGTCCCGAGCAAAACAAAGAAAAAGAAAATCTAGACTAACAATTTATTAAACCACTTTCGCAGGTGACGCGATTGCATGAGCGTGTGCAACAAGCCGTTAAACCTCTAGGTTACCCTAGAGGAGGAGTGTTGTCTCCTGAGGGTTTTCAGCGGATTACACCCACAAAATCCATAAAGAAAGAAGACAAATGTTAGTATTTTGAAAAACGCATTTTGAATAAGAGACATGTTTACGAACTATTTTTGCAAAAATATAAGTGATCCTAGGTCATAAGTCCACCTATAATCATTCTTCATTAAACTTAGTATCCATGCAAGATCTTGTTTTTAATTAAGGTAAGAATTCAAAATTGGATTGAATATTTTATCTTTCATAAAACCTAGATAATATGCACACCGTGTAAGTGAAAATTTCCTGGGATTTCAACTCCAACCATAAAGCCATTTCTTTATTTATACATATATATATTTTTTTTCTTTTTCTTTTTCTTCCCTTAGTCTAGGCTTTCTAGTCTACCCTTGTAGCGAGCCTTTAACCGATGACTCCCAAACCAGACGGTCTTAGGGCACCAGATGAGAAAACATCCCTCGGGTTAAGGTCTCGAGTAGAAAAGGCCACATAACTAAGGGGGATTATTTATTTCCTTTACCACCGTTAGGCGTGAATAATCATGCTTCTTGAGGCATAATTCTCCAGCTTAATAGGTGATGTTTTATTTATATATATATATATTTTTTTTTCTATTTATATGGCATTCTGGTCTTTGTTTCCATCCAAGAAATGTGTAAGTGTAAAGTGCATATTATCTAAGGCAAAAAATTCAAGATAAAAATATCTCACCAATTTTACTTACTTAGCCTATAATTTTCAACAAGATCTATTACTTCAACTAGGTTTAAGATGTCATAATTAAGGCTTTCTTAATCTCTAAGATACATCTTAATTTTCTTTAAAATAGAACAAAACTTTGTCTCTTATTTCAAAAAGTTTTTATTATTATTTTTTTTATTATTTCTAAAGAAATGAAAAAGAAAGAAAGGAAATATAAAAGAAAGAAAGTCTAAAAACTCTATGTTAGTAAACCCTCCCCCACACTTATTTCATGCATTGTCCTCAATGCATCATGATATATGTATGCATGAAACAAATGGAAAGGGAAGTGAAAAAAATTACCTTAAGGTGGTGGTTCCGGTGGTGGTCTGATTGGTCCACGAAACATGGCCCAATCATCTTTTCTTTGGGTTTTCAGGAACCCACCAGAAATTTCATAAATATGACCCATTAAAATGATGTATGCATGTGTTATTTTAATTATGTACATGACCCCATCTAATTTCAAGATTTTCCTAATAATTTCAGAGTCATTTTCATCAAGATCCTTGTCCCAGAATGGAAGATGAAATGATAGAGCAGTTGACTTGGACTCTGGAAGAACAGGAACGACTACCGACTCAGGGAAGTGAATGAAGTCAAGTAAAGGTGCAGGAGTCGAAGTGAGTTCAGAAATTGGGTCCAAGTCAAGAAATGAAAACTCAAGTCCACAATCAGTGTCCAACAATGGGATGTGACTTTCTAAAAGTGATATCTCTTTACTTCCAATTTTAAGAAATTCAAGCTCATCACCGTACAATTCTTCAAAACTTAAGTCAACATCTTCCACTAGAATTGTACAATCTGTTTTAGAAGTAAAGAGATTGAGAAAATCAAGGTCACATTTCTCATTGAGTTCAATTCCACAAGATGGAGAACTTGCCAAAATGTCAATTGAATCTTCAGAAGTGTAGAATTGGGCAAGTTCGACATGATCCTCAAAGATGGGTGATTCAACTTCATTGTGAATTGGGAAAGGATCCAAGGTTAACTCCGGGAAAAGATTGATGTGAGGTAAAGATACCGGAGTCATTATGGAATAAGGAAAAAGAATTGAATCACTGAGTTTGGGTTCAAGATCACATTCCTCATGTAGTTCAATAAAATGTGGAGAACTTGCCAATTTATCAATGGGATTTTCAAGAGTATGAAATTGGTCAAGTTCAATGTGATCATCAAAAAAGATTGGTGATTCAATTTCACAATGGATAGGAAATGGATCCAATTCTAACTTGGGAAATGGATTGAAATCAGGTAAGGATATGGAAGTCATGATTGAATCAGGAAGTAGATTGGAATCATCAAGTGAAAGTTCAGGATCATGGTCAAGTTCAATTTCATGAAAAGGAAAACTTGCCAAAATGTCAATTGGATCAGAAATGTGGACAAGTTCAGGTAATGTGCTGAAATTGAATTTGGACTTCCAAGATTACATGACTCCTTGGTTTTGACAAAGTGGCTAGTGACCTTAGAAATAGGATGAGAATGAAGAGTTTGGATCAGCAAATCTAAGTCACGCGCACGAGCATTTTGAGCATGGGTCATGTCTTCAAGCATCTTTTCAAAATTGATGACTTCATTATTTGGATGAAAAGATGAAGTGTTGTCTTGAAGTGATGGTGAAATTGTGAGTCAAAAGTGTGTGATGATGGAAAAGTGGACTCACAGAAGAAATCATTACTCGGTTCCATGACAAATGGTTGTTCATACTGAGAAGGTGGAACTGAGTAAGATTCTTGAAAATACTGTGGAATTGGAGAGGGAAATAATTCAGGAAGTGTTTGCTCAGCTCTCTGTAAGTTAGCTTCTAAACTCCTTAGTAAATCAGATTTTTCTTCAAATGGAGGTTCAGAAAAAGGAGTATATGAAGTGGACTTTGGAAATGAATATTGTGGACAAGGTATTTGAGAATTTGACTCGGGGTACGTGAATCCCCAATGACTCGGTGAAGAGTTGAAATTATTTTGGACATTATAATCATTAGATGGGGTATATGAGTCATATTGATTCGGATAAGGCCAACCCGGCGTATGTGGTTGGTGCATATTATAAAACACCGGGTTGGAATTATCCGAATATGGAGTGTGTGTGACATATGGATGGAAAGAATTGTAATTGTAAGCCATATCACACAATCACAAACAAAAACAAAACAAACAAACAAACAAACAAAAGAAGAAAAGAAAAGAAAAAATTCTAACCTAAGTTAGGGTAGACTTAGACCTAGACGACTCCTAACAAATAGACTGTCCACAGGAGGTTTAGTGTAGACTCTAACCACAAGCTAATCAGCCAGGGAAGGGTAAGGTTGGTGGGAGGTTTTCCGTCCGGAGACGTTCCTTAATTAAGTAACCAGCAACCTTCGGGCTTTCGGCCCTCAACCCCTTTCCTAGACACCGATTTTGCAAGAGTTAAATTCCAACACTTTTCCCCCTTAGGAAAATCTCCTAATTGAGTCCGAGATGTCCCTAGGGCCAACGTCTACTTTTTTATTAAATTAGGCTTGGGTTAGTGAGTGCTTGGGAAAATGATTTTCGGGCTAAGGAAAGGGTAATGACCTCCCCACCTTATCTTATTTACGGGTTATGCCCTTAGATTTGAATTGTGCAAGTGTACAAGAAAGATAGCTAGGATACACTCAAAGCATGAAAATCAAGCAAGAGTTTGTCCTAGTCTAATGCAATGCAAACACGTACCTTGCCTCCAGCACTCTTCAACAGTAAAAGTAAAGAATTGAAAAGACACGTGCCTAAAATGCAAGTGTCTAAACAATTTTTAGCAATTTCAATCAACTTTTTACTGTTTTTTAATTAAGCAGGAGTAGGATGCAGAATACAGGAAATAAAGATAGAAAGATGTATTTTACAGAATGTAGAATTAAAACAGAACCAAAGCAGACCCTGTCACTTTTAAGAATTGGACTGCAGATAGTTTCCTGTTTTCCCCTTATTGCCGCGTAGTGAACTCCTTATTGCCGGTCCCACGGCAAAATGCCGCGGCTACGCGGCAATTTGGAGGGATCCTGGGCTCTGCTTTCGAGAGCAGAGTCCCAGGTCCACTTTTATGTTACTGCAATGAATACTGCAATGAATAGTTTCCTGTTTTCTTCTCCTGTAACCTGCAACAGAGAAGAAGGATCGTTTAGTACTTCACTTTAAGCTAAAAAATACGTTGCTCTCCCCGGCAACGGCGCCATTTTTTGATTAAGACTAAGAAGGTGTACTTATTATGTGTATAAGAATGTATTTGATGTACCCTTTCTTGTCTCCGCTATAGTATAGGACTATACCGAGTCGATTCTCAGGGAGAGCTCGCGATGGAAGCTTTAACGTGTGGTAGTGAAGTGAACAAACGAGTATTCTTCTCTTGCTTATAAACTTAGTGAATCAAGTGAAAAATAAACTAAAGAAATGGTGGCTATGTTCACGGTGGAAGTCGTTGGAAAAGAAATCAAGAAGTGGATGTGGTATTCACAAGAAAAAGAAAGAAAACTTAAAGAAGAATCAATCCATGACTAGCTTACCTTGCTAGCTTGCCAAAACTTACTAGACTCCTTGATAGCGAATGCGTGCCTAATGTTGTCACTCCATCGGCTTAGGATTCGTCTCGCGTGTTGACCTAATTACTTTCTCACTTGCAAGATGGTGGTTTAACCATCGGAGAAGAGAAGATCATACAACTTGCAAGATGAACAAAAGCAATCACCCATGAGTTAGTGAAGTAAGCTAAGCTAGTGGTAAACTAGTACATGGGGAAGGAATTAGCTACAACAAGCCATAAGAGAAATACAAGAAAGCATGAATTAAATTGCAAGAAGTAAACAAAGCAATAAAGAAAGCAATTAAAGAAAGCACATAGAACTAGAACCAAGCTTCAAGTAGAGGAAGGAGGATGGATCAATCCTTGTTGCTTCAAGTGTCACCCTTGATTACACAAGCTCTCTCCCTCATAATCACTCTCTTTTACATTGAATTCTAGGGAAGAGAAGATCATAGAGAGCTAAAAAATCCTAAAGAAAACCTAGCAAAATTACAAGCTTTACACTAATCTCTCTCTTCTCTGATCAGTCTTTGCTCGCAGGTGAAGGTGCACTATTTATAGCAGAAAGGAGAAGCTTCGAGAGCCTAGTTTGTTGCCACAAAATCCGGATCTCAACAACCCCAAGATTGCCGCGTTTTGGCGGGAAATCGCGGCACGATCTGGGCCGTTGATCCGGATCTTTCTGTTGGAGATCAGTTGAGAGTTTGTTAGCCACGTGGACTACTTGGATTCTCCAATTGGCGCGCGGATCTCTCTAGATCTGGATTTGAATTTGGCTTTATCTTAATCATGGATTAATCACTTAATTAGTGTTAATTAAGTGATTATTTGGATATCTCTCCATTAAGTGTGTACCTGCAAATATGTAGAGAAGAGGAGTAAAAATCACATATTTATTTGTAATATGCATGGGAGTTATGATGTAAAATATGCAATATTGGATACTAATCACTTATAATGATGGATTCTAACATTCTAACATCTTACCACTGACAACCTAACTTGGAATGTATTCTTTATTTTATGCTCACCTCTACTTGATTTTGATGATCTAATAGCAGCTTGCAACTTGTTGTGTGGAATAGAAGTGTTTGAATGTAAAAGAATAATCTTATGAGCCATGCTTTGTATCGTGTCTTGAAGCCAAGGATTAGTGATGGCCAAGGATCAATTGAGGCAACTATCACTAAGAGGTTAGCATGGTTAGTGGAGCAATTAGTAGTTATAGTCATGAGTTTTCTTTTATATTAGTTTAAAAATTAATTTCAAAACCCTTTTATCATTATCCCATCATTGTTTTCACCAACTTCTTAGTTCATCTTTGTTTTATCATCTTTTGTTTTCAAACCCACTTCTAAATCACTTCACTTTCTACTTTGTTTCTATTTTCTTATTTTTTTTACTGATTCGATAACTGATTGAACTTGAACCTGCACACAAGAATACAAAATTTTAGATTTGAAATGAAGAGTGCAAGTGCTCAATTCTTACCGCGATAGCAAGTGGCTATGCGGGTCGTGATCCACAAGGAGGGTTAGCGATAGAAGCGTTCAAGGTTTTTATTGAAATCTTTATGAAGAGAAAATGAAAGTTCTTCTTTGTTTTAAGTTATGAAAATGAAAAAGAGTTATAGGTTAAAGTTAGAAAGAAAACGGTAGAATGAGAAGGTGGAGAAAATCAGAAAATGACTATGTACAAATAAATTGAAAAAGAATGAAAAAGGATTTGGAAGATGTGGTGAAAGAAATCGTGTTGGTGTTCTAAACTAAAAATAAAGAAAAGAAAGAAGATTAAGGAATTACTCACCTAGTTTGGTTGATGACTTACCTGGAACCCTTGCAAGTTCTACCTTTCTTCGGAGGCGTTCAACGCATAAGTCATAGGATCGAGCTCAGTCCCCGTTCGCATTATATCATCAAGCCGAGCAAGAATGAAGTGATACGGATCTTGAGGAGGAGAACATCTTCATGAAGTATCGTTGGCACTCACAAAAACGTTGCTATACTTATGCTTCTGGATTCACTTGCATGCTCAACAAAATCAAAAGAGATAAAGTAGAAAGAGGAAGAAGAAAACAAAAGGAAACAAAAGTAAAGAGATGAACATAAAAAAATATTTACCTTTATTGCTTGCAGAAACGATGGAAGAAAGGAGGAGGGTACATCGGTGTCACTCTCAACATAAGCCTCTCTCTCTTACTTACATGAATCTCAATCTAACCTAAACTTACATACAAATTACAATTACATAAAAAGAAAAGAGAAACCTAAACTACAAAGAATGAATACTGGACTAATCCTATCTCTGCATGGTCGTCCTCTTTTCAGTGCAAATACTGCCTCTTTTAGGCAAAAACCCAACCTACAGGATCCCAGGAAGATTGGGGGAGCAAACGCTCCCCCTAACTTGCTAACCAAGCCGCGAAAATGCGGCTTTGGCCGCGTTTCCGTGGCCAGGGTGTGGCCAGGTGGCCACACCCTGTTGGTGGGTCTTCCCGACATCTCGTTCTGTCTTTATCTTGGGTTGGATTTGCAGTTTAGCTCCGAGAGTTTGAAGAATAGCCGTTGATCTTTGTTTAACCGATCGATTCTGAGAGGATTCTTCTCAACCGGTTTTCAACCTCTTAATTTTGTCCTGATTCACTGAGTTCGAATTAATTCTGATTTAATTCCGAATTTGGTGGGCTTTTGGGCTCATTTCTCTTCACTCTCCTTAAGGAATGGGCCTGCAAATAAATTAACATTTAATTAGGACAATGCAGATTTTATTCTATAATAAGTATGGAAATATGATACTAAATGTGCAACATTAGCGACCAATCACACCCCCATACCTATCTTTTGCTCGTCCTCGAGCAAAACAATTAAACTATACTAAGGATTATTAGATCACTTTCGCAGGTCACGCGATTGCACTGAGCATGTGCAACAAGCCGTTAAACCTCTAGGTTTCCCTAGAGGACGAGTTTTGTCTCGTGAGGGTTTTTAGCGGATTGCACCCACAAAATCCATAAAGAAAGAGAAATAAAGAGTTAGTATTTTCGAAAAGCATTTTGAAAGAGAAAAATATTTGAAATATAATTGTAAGATTTAAGCAATCTATAAGTTATAGGAAGACTGAATTTTTCATTCCTAAACTTAGTCTCTATTCAAAAATTTGTTATCAATCAATGTAAGGAGTCAAATTATACTTCTCATCTAGTATATTACTTTACCCTGAGTCATATGCACCATGTGATTGTGAAAATTTTGACTAAGGGTTCATTAACTCTAACTCTTATGCCTATATATATATATATATATATATATATAATATTTTTTTTTGTGGTATTATTCCTTAGTTCTATTAGGCTTTCTAATCTGCCCATGTAACGAGCCTTTAATCGATGACTCCCAAACCAAACGGTCTTAGGGCACCAGGTGAGAAAACACCCCAAGGACTTAAGGACTCGAGCAAACAAGGCCACAAAACTAAGGATTTTATTATATGGACCCCTTTTAGGCGTGAATTCTTATGCTTTATTAGGCACAAATACCCAGCTTAATCAGAGGATTTTATATTTTTTTCTTAAACTTATCTAATCATCTTTTGCATAAGTACTAAGGCTTGCTTAGGCTAAAGTACCTACCTAATCAATAATTAGATTTGTTCATCTTTCATAGATATTTTTTTCTTTTTTTTTAATATATGTAAGGCATAAGAATCTTTGTTTTTGAACCCTAAGTGTGTAAGTGTATGAAGTATGCATATTTCATTAAGGTAAAGATCAAGACTAAATTACTTTGACAAATTATCTTCCTAACCCTAAAAATCAAACAAATAATCTTATTTTGACTAAATTTAAGAAATCCTAATTTTGATTTTCCTATTCCTTAAAACTGACTTAATTTCTTACAAAAAATATATCAAAATATTGTTTCTATTTTCAAAAAGTTTTTAAAAGTAAAGAAAAATGTTAACTTTTTTTTAAAAAAATAAAAAGAAAAACCTAAGTTATGTTAGAACCCTCCCCCACACCTATCTCATGCATTATCCTCAATGTATAAATTAATGCATAGATGCATGAAAAAGAAGAAAGGGAAGGAAAATGTTACCTTAAGGTGGTGGTTCCGGTGGTGGTCTGATTGGTCCACGAAATGCGGCCCAATCGACTTTTCGTGGGGTTCGGAGGAACCCACCAGAAATCTCTTTTATAACCCATTAAAATGATATATGCATGAATGATTTTTATTAAATATTTAACCCCATCTAATTTTCAAATTCCATAATTAATTTCGGAGTCAAATTGTCAACCGCTTTGTCCCAAAATGGAGTGTGAAAAGATAGAATGATTGACTTGGACTCAGGAAGTACATGAATTAATACCGACTCAGGAAGGTGACTTAAGTCAAGTAAAGGTTCAGGAGTCGAAATTGCTTCAGGAAGTGGGTCCAAGTCAAGAAGTTGAAACTCAAGTCCACAGTTATTTTCCAACAATGGAATGTGACTTAATATTGGTGATTCAAGTTCAAGAATGATAGTTGTGGGAATCAAAACTGACTCTAAAATATTACTCAAGTCGGGTAACAAAACAGAAGTCAATATTGATTTGGGAATTTGAACTGGATCACAGATCTGAGAATCTAGGTCACATTTCTCATTGAGTTCAATGTCATAAAAATGAGAACTTGCCAATTTGTCAATAGGACTTTCAAAAGTGTAAAATTGGTCAAGTTCAATATGATCATCAAAGATGGGTGATTCAATTTCATCATAAATTAGCATAAGATCCAATGTTGACTCGAGAAAAAAATTTGAAATCAAGTGAAGACACCGGAGTCATAATTGAATCAGGAAGTAGAATTGAATCACTAAGTTGAGGTTCAGGATCATATTCATTCTCAAGTTCTATTTCAGGAAAGGAATAACTTGCCAAACTGTCAATATCATTTTCAAAATTTGGAGTTTAGGCAAGTTCAAATGATTGTTCTGAAATGGAACCTTGATTTTCAAAACAACATGACTCTTCGGCTTTAACAGAATGGTTAGTGACATCAGAACTGGTCAAACGGTGAGAACGTAGAGATTAGACCATCATATCTATGTCATAATTACGAGCGTTTTGAGCCTGAGTCATGGCTTCAAGCATCTTTCTTGTTGAAAAGATGACGTGTTGCTTTGGAATTGGTGGTGAAATTGTGAGTCCATCAGATTTTGTGATTTTTGTTTGGACTCACGCATACTCATTTCCAAATTGATGGTCTTCTATTTTGGCCTGGTGGAGCTGAGTATGAATCTTGGAAGTGGACAAGGTGGATAAGGAGGACAAGTTGGTTGAAAATTGGACTCAGGGGAGGTGAATCCCTATTGACTCTGTGAAGAGTTGAAATTATCATGGAAATTATGGTTATAAGATTGGGGACATGGGTTATATTGATTCGGATAAGACCAATCTAGCATACTAGGTTGGTTAAAGTTATGATATGCTAGGTTTGTAATATCTGAAAATAAGGTCGGTGTGTAATATGGAATACTATTAAAATTGAAAAAATTGTTATTATAAGCCATATAACACAATAGAATACAAACAAAGAAAAACAAACAAATAAGCAAACAAATAAAAAAAAATTCTAAACTAAGTTAGGGTAGACCTATGACCTAGACGACTCCTAACTGGTTAGACTGTCCACGGGAGGTATAATGCAGACTTTGACCAAAAGCTAATCAGCCAGGTCAGGGCAAGAATGGTGGGAGGTTTTCCGTCAAAGACGTTCCTTAATTAAATAACCACCAATCTTCGGGCTTTCGGCCCTTAATCCCCTTCCTAGACACTGATTTTGTAGGAGTCAAATTCCAACACCTTTCCCCCTTAGGATAATCTCCTAATTGAGTCTGAGATGTCCTTAGGGCCAACGTCTACTCATTTTTAGTTAGGCTCGGGTTAGTGAGTGCTTGGAATCTGATTTTTGGGCCAAGGAAGGGTGATTAAATCCCTACCTTATCTTATTATGGGGTGGTGCCCTTAAGATCAGTTTGTGCAAGTGTACAAGATATGTAAACAAGATTCACTCAAAGCGATATAAATCAACCAAGAGATGAGTCCTATTCTACATGCAATGCGAACGTACCTTGCTCCAGCACTCTTCAACAGTAAAGTAAATGAATTGAAAAGACACGTGCCTAAAATGCAAACGTCTAATCAATTTTTTTAACTTTTTCAACAAATGTTTTACTGTTGATTTATTAGCAGGCTTTTGGTGATGGCATATAAGAAATAAAGTTGCAGAAAACTAAAATTTTGCAAAGCAAGCAGCCCTGCAAAAAAAAAACCAATTAGTAGTGAACTCTTCCTTGCCGCGGAAAAGCGGCTAAAGCCGAGCAAACGCGGCAATTCAGAGGGTACTTGGTCTTTGTTTTTTGGAACAGAGGCCCAAGACCACTTATATGTTTCTGCAATCCTTTTTTCCTGCTTTGCTTGCCCTATAACCTGCAACAGAGAAGAAAATTCGTTTTAGTTCTAAAAATTCAATAAAAATCAGATTTCAATAAAAACCGTTACCCTCCCCGACAACGGTGCCAAAAATTTGATTAAACTTGAACCTGCACACAAGAATACAAAATTTCAGATTTGGAATGAAGAGTGCAAGTGCTCAATTCTTACCGCGATAGCAAGTGGCTATGCGGGTCGTGATCCACAAGGAGGGTTAGCGATAGATGCGTTCAAGGTTTTTATTGAAATCTTTATGAAGAGAAAATGAAAGTTCTTCTTTGTTTTAAGTTATGAAAATGAAAAAGAGTTATAGGTTAAAGTTAGAAAAAAAAACGGTAGAATGAGAAGGTGGAGAAAATCAGAAAATGACTATGTATAAATAAATTGAAAAAGAATGAAAAAGGATTTGGAAGATGTGGTGAAAGAAATCGTGTTGGTGATCTAAACTAAAAATAAAAGAAAAAAAGAAGATTAAGGAATTACTCACCTAGTTTGGTTGATGACTTACCTGGAACCCTTGCATGTTCTACCTTGCTTCGGAGGCGTTCAACGCATAAGTCATAGGATCGAGCTCAGTCCCTGTTCGCATTTATATCATCAAGCCGAGCAAGAATGAAGTAATACGGATCTTGAGGTGGAGAACATCTTCATGAAGTATCGTTGGCACTCACAAAAACGTTGTTATACTTGTGCTTCTGGATTCACTTGCATGCTCAACAAAACCAAAAGAGATAAAGTAGAAAGAGGAAGAAGAAAACAAAAGGAAACAAAGTAAAGAAACGAACATAAAAAAATATTTACCTTTAGTGCTTGCAGAAACGATGGAAGAAAGGAGGAGGGTACATCGGTGTCACTCTCAACATAAGCCTCTCTCTCTTACTTACATGAATATCAATCTAACCTAAGCTTACATACAAATTACAATTACATAAAAAGAAAAGAGAAACCTAAACTACAAAGAATGAATACTGGACTAATCCTATCTCTGCATGGTCGTCCTCTTTTCAGTGCAAATACTGCCTTTTTAAGGCAAATAATCCCGGGAAGATTAGGGAGCAAACGCTCCCCCTAACTTGCTAACCAAAGTCGCGAAACGCGGCTTTGGCCGCGTTTCCGCGGCCAGGGTGTGGCCAGGTGGCCACACCCTGTTGGTAGGTCTCCCCGGCATCTCGTTCTGTCTTTATCTTGGGTTAGATTTGCAGTTTAGCTCCGAGAGTTTGAAGAAATAGCCGTTGATCTTTGCTTCAACCGATCGATTCTGAGAGGATTCTTCTCAACCGGTTTCAACCTCTTGATTTTGCCCTGATTCACTGAGTTCGAATTAATTCTGATTTAATTCAGAATTTGGTGGGATTTTGGGCTCATTCTCTTCACTCTCCTTAAGGAATGGGCCTGCAAATAAATTAACATTTAATTAGGACAATGCAGATTTTATTCTATAATAAGTATGGAAATATGATACTAAATGTGCAACATTAGCGACCAATCAATAACCACTTCTCTATTATTTCACATCACCGATTTCATCGCCTTCTCCACCTATCACTTCTAAATTTTTTCTTTTATTTTTCTCATTCTTTAACAAAGAAGAACTTGTTAGGAACTGACGTGAATAAGAATTGTTAATGCTTCTATCACCTCTCGTCCCTGTGAATTCAACCCGTTAAGCCAATGCTATAATGGAAGTATCAAGGGAACATTAGCACACACAAGCTTTCATATAAAACATGCTGCGAAACACTTAAAAGAAGAGATTACACAATAGCCAAACGGTAGTGAGAACACAAAAATAATAGTTCATATAAACATGGTGTATCTCAAATACTATTTATGTATATCTCAAGTATAATTGACATTGCATTTAACATAAAGAACATGAAAAATCAAAACATGCTAAAAATCAATCAATGAGAGTATGTAAATCAAAATGAGAGTTAGAAATAGTTACCAAAATCAATAGAGCTAATCACAAGGTCTCCAATCCATGTTGGTCCTCCCACCAAACATCCTTGAAGGTGATGCATCTAATGTAGTGTCCATCAAGCTCAAACACATCCACCATCAAGGTACCAAAACCTTCACGTCGAGTGAGAGCCCACACCTACATCAAATATAATAGGGGTGAATTTTGGTACCCATACCTTTTTGGGTCCATGAGGGTTAACACCTTTCCTAACCCAAATAAATTTATTTACAAAATTTGAAAAATTTATACAATCATAACAAAACTTTGCAAGGTGGCTCATACGTCCACAATGTGTACAAGTGTACACATGAGCATACATAGAATCATGTGTGTGAGCATAATGAGCATGTGTATGTCATGGTTTGTGTGATGAATATGTGGAGTATGTTTCTTTAGAAACATAGCTTCCAATCGTGTGTGGTTCATATCACATTGGCTCAAAGTGGAGCCCAACAATCTACACTATTTTTCAACATGCAAATATCATTTTTAATTATATGGAGCATGCATTCTTATCTATAGAGGATATAACAATGGAATCATGACAAGAATGAGAAGCCAAATCATTTTTCAAAGAAATATTTTCATTTGAAATAAATTCCAATTCTTTTGAAACCAAAGCAATTTTATTTTTCAAAGAATTATTCTCCTTTAAAAAATATCAAGTTTTGAAGATAAAACCTCATTATTCTTCAAAACATCATCACAATCAGTTTTATTCTTTAGAATTTTATTTTCTTTTAAAATAAGGTCAAGTTGAGCTTTCAAGGAGTCTCTTTCACTTGAAATATCAACCATTTCTTGTAAAATCATGTTTATCTTTAAAAACAAATTTTCATTTTCTTCTTTTAATTTAGAACTCTTATTTTTCAAAGCTTTGTACTTTGAAAGAAAGTTTTCACAAACTATAAATAGTTTTTCATTTATTGCATGTGCGTCCATATTATCATCACAAAAAGAACTAGCACTATTATCTAATTGAGTGTCCGAATGTACCTCAAGGGAGTCAAGCCCTTGGACAATATAACAAGTTTCGTCAAACTCATCCACCAAGGGTTCCTTCTTCTCATAGTTTGTCGTCTGTAACTCGGGAGAGGTCAATGTATTCCACACTGCAAAAGCGGAATCACAATGAGAAACCATACATAAATAATTTTTGCTAAGTGTGTGCCTAAAAGCCACTAAGGCTTGTGCATTGGCCTCTATATACTTGTCATTACCAAGATAAGATTTCTTGATAGTGGCAAAGTAAACATGCAATCCTAGGGTTTTAAGGTATATACTCATCTTCACTTTCATATATCAATGTTAGTAACGTCATACATGGGAGGGGCAAGGAAATCCATGAGTGTATAAACAACATGTGTGGAAATACAAATCTAGATTAGAAAACCAAGATCTCACTTCTAGGTGGTTAAACCGAATATCATGAGCATAGGCTCTGATACCAATTGAAATACACCTAGAGGGATGAATAGGTGTAATAGCTAATTTAATGACAAATGATGTGGAATTTAAAACTCAATTGCAGCACACTATGCGTAACCAAGAGTGAGCCCGAATTTCCCGTGAAGGTCTCTGGAACTACTCCTCGAGATTCCTCTAGATTAAGAGTTGAGGTGCTATATGAAGCTCTCTTAGTTCAACACAAGTATGGGCACACACAAACTATATCTAACATATGAATATGTACAATATAAAGTAATGCAAGATATAAGAGAGATAGATTTGAGAGATAGTGGATCAAACGCAAACAACAAGATATGTTTCGAGGTTCGAGGCACTGCTCTACGTTCCCGCCTTCACACAGAAGTATTTTCACTATGTCCACACAGGACCTTCCACAAAGGGACCTTCACCAAGGAATTACAACTCTACACTTAGAGTACACTACTCCTTTCTCAATTACAATACCTCTACACAAGAGGGATAGGCACAAAGCCAAAGCTTAAACACAATCACCTCTACACAAGAGGGATAAGGCATGAAGTCAAAGCAAAGAAGAGATTACAATCTTGATGATCACAATATACCACAAACAACGCTTGGTGATCACAATAGACCACAAACAATTTTCCTCATAAAAACAAGATCCTATGGATAGGATTAGATATGATATCTCAAGTGAGAGAAAATAAAGTGTTTGGAAAGAAAAATAATAAAGAAAAACACTTGGAAAAAAACACTAGATAGATATGAAAATAAAGATCAAAACTAATTTCCCAAAGATTCTCTTTTCTTTGATTTTTCCAACACTTTAAAAACAAATAAAAGATAAAACTTTTGGCTCAAAAACTCCTTTTAAAACTTGCTGCAAAACACTTGAAAGATGGGATAAAAAGCTCTCTAGAAATCTTGTTGAAAACAGCTTGAGAGAAGCCTTATTTATCGCCTCTTAGAAAAATAGCCGTTGGCAGCCAGAAAGGTCATTTTTGACCTTCCAGTCGACCGCCTGGTCGACCGGCCAACGGTCATATTTCTGACCGTTGAGCCACCGATCGACCGCCCGGTCGACCGCTCCAGGCAAAACTTGCCTACCGGTCGACCGAGCCTAAAGGCACTCAGCCGTCGGTCGACCGCCCGATCGACCGGAGCTACCCGAGAGTTGGGTAGTTATAGTCGGTCGACCGCCCGGTCGATCGACCTTATAGGCTGGCCTTGTGCACATTTTTGTTCACATTGGTCGATCGACCGGTCGATCGAGCTCTGATTCGGTTGACCGGCCGGTCGACCGCCAGAAGGCTCAGGCAAGGATATGGAACTTGAAACTTTGTCTTTTTAACTTCTATAAAATCCCATAAATTCTCATAAAATCCACAAAAATACATTCTAATAAATATTTTAAGAGTAAATATGTGTGACCAAAAATCAACACATATTGCAAACTATTTGAATTATTTTTGTGATATGAAAATTAAGCTTTAACACAAAATCAGTATTTTCCAAAATATAAACTTTGAAATGAAATCAAATTTTTCTCAAAATTGTATAATTAAAAAAAATAAGATATTTAAACTCTTTTGAAGCATAAAGTGTATGGATAGAATCCAATACACATGTAAATGATATATCTATGTTTTTGACATGAAATCCAAAATAAGTTTTTGTTAATTACAAAACTCTAAACACATGAATTAGAATCATCAAAATAAGTTTTTCTAAATATATGAAGCATAGATGTATATAGATGAAATCCAATACACATTAAACCATGTAAACTTATTTTGATTCTATCTATTCATAAAAATCATATATATGTATATTTGAAATCCAAAACCGGTGAAATTGAAAACCAAACGTATTAAACTTGTGTGTATGTGTGTGAACTTGAGCATATCAACACTAGTCTATCTTACACAAGATCTAAATACAAACTAAACTAAATACAAACCGTAGTCTTCTTGTAGAACTCCTTCTCTAAGCCGACTCGATTCAAATACGATCCAAAGAGCTTGACTCCATCAGAGTGTTAGATACGATCTTGACGCGCGAGCTTTTGAATCTATATGTGTTAGCTCCAAAACTCCTTTGTTGAAGCTAAATACCTACTAAGATCTTGATCAATAACTGAAACTATATAAATACAAGATCATTAGTAAACTAACCTTCATAAGTTAGTCATCATCAAAACTAAGGTGAAAGGCCTCTGGGCTAACAAGAAGATTAAACACAAACACCGGGATATATTTCGAGGTTCGAGTCACTATTATACATCCCCGCCTTCACATAGAAGGATTTCAACTATCCACTATCGGAGCTTCCACACAGGGACCTCCGCTGAGGAATTATAACTTTTAACTTTTGAGTACACAACTCCAACTCTCACACCTCTACACAAGAGGGAGCACAAAGCAAAGAAAGAAAAGTTACAACCTTGGTGATCCAATGATCACAAACAACACTTAGTGATCTCAAAGGATCACAAACAATTTTCTCCCAAAACAAAGATCCTAAAGATAGATTTAGAATTGGATAGCTTAAGTAAGTGAGAAATCAAAGTGTTTGAAAAAGAAACAATAAAGAAACACTTGGAAAAAACTTCTTGATAGATATGAAATTGAAGAACAAAACTAAAATTCCTAAAGCTTGATTTTTTTTGATTTTCTAAAACTTTGAAAACAAATAAAATTAAAGAACTTTGGCACAAAAACTTCTTTTAAAAAACTTATTGAAAAAACTAGAGAAGTAGAGAAATTTTGCTCTTGAAAATCTTGTAAAAAACTGGCTTCAAAACCCATATTTATTGGGCATAGAAAAATATAGTCGTTGGGGTCAAAAACTGCCCCGGATGACCTGTCGGTCAACCGCGAATTCGACCGTCCAACGATCAAAAATATGACCATTTGAGCCTGTCGGTCGACCGCCCGAAGGCAAAATGCCAAATCGATCGATGTCCGGTCAACCGAGCCAAACAGAGACTAAGTCTCTTAAAGTGGATCGACCGTGTGGTCGACCGACCATATAGGCATGGTTTATGTGCATGTCTTGTGCACATCGATCGACCGGTCGGTCGACCGCCAGTAGCCCCAGAATAGAGATTATATGGTTGAAAATTTGGACTTTTAAATACCTATAAATTTCCATAAAATCTCATAAAATCCATAAAAATAAGTTCATGTAAATTCTTTGAAGTATAAATACGTGTGATAAAAAATCAGCACATATTACAAACAATTTAAATTATTTTTGAGGTAATGAAATTAAGTCTTAAAACAAAATCGTATTTTTCAAAAATCAAACTTTCTCAATGAAAAATCTATTTTTCCAAACATATACAAATACAAAATAAGATATTAAATCATATTTGGAGTGTGTATGGATAAAATCTAATATACATAGAAGATGAAATATATTTGTTTTTGGCAATAAGCTCAAAATAAGTTTTGATAAATGCAAAACTTAAAATCATGAACTAGAAACATCAAAATAAGTTTCTTAAACAATATGAAGCAACAATGTACATGGATGAAATCCAATATACATATAAACCATGTAACTTGTTTTGATGTATTCATGAAACATAAAGTGTATTCTTGAAAATCCAAGACGGTTAAACTGAAATGAAAACTTTTGAACTTGTGTGTGTGTTATACTTGAGAATATAAAAATTAAACTATTCTTACATAAGATCTAAAATAAAAACAAACAAACTTAGATGCAAGTCTTCTCCAAGTCGACTTGATCCAAACACGATCTATAAGCTTGACTCTTCTTGAGTACTAGATGTGATCTTGATGCGTGAGCTCTTGAATCAACACGTGTTAGCTCTAAAACATGACTTTGAATCTTTGTTGAAGCTAAAAACCTACTAAAATCTTAATCAATATCTGAAACTTATTAAACACAAGATCATTAATAACTTAACTTCATAAGTTGTCATCATCAAAACTTAGGTGAAGGGCCTTTGGGCTAACAATCTCTCCCTTTTTTATGATGACAAAACTTATGAGGTCATATATACATAGATTAAAGATAAACTTCATAGAAGCTCCTCCTTAACTCATGCATAGCATAAAACATGAAGATATTCAATATAAGCTCAGATACCAATAAACAATAATTAAAAAGTATGCAATAAGAATCATAAAACACATGCATATGAATATTCAAAGAAGCTAAGATACCAAATAAAAGAAAACATGTAGATTAAGATACCAATAGAATGGATATGCAATGAGAACTTTGGATATCAAAATCATGCATAAACACAAATAAACATGCATATATAAACCTAAACCCAAATCCTTCTCCCCTTTTTTGTCATTCATCAACAAAGGGTGTGTTTGACACGGAAAGGGGGTGGCTGGTGTAACGTTTCCTTGAATCAGATGAAAAAATTACAGTCGGCTTAATCTTTCGGTTACAAGGGAGGGGGAATATTGAATCTTGAATTCCCCCTTTGTTTAGTGCTGGGTTCTTCGGGTGGCGGTGGAGAGTGAATCTTGTTCTCCGTTGACCAGATGACCGTCCTGGACCGTCGAGGGATCTTCTCCTTGGCAGGTAGAGGGAGTAACTCAGCCCCGTCTACCAAAACTCTAGAAGAGGAGGTAGGCGAAGAGCAACTTGTACGTAGCAAGCTGGCTTGAAGAGTCGAGCTCTCTCTCTCTGTTGATGATCTCTCTCTCGTGCCCGTCTCTCTCTGTGTGTATGTGTGCGCCCGATAATTGTCCTCCCTCCTTCAATAGTGACGGGATTATTTATAGGGTTTTTAGGGGGTGATCGTGCCCCCTGAAAACGTTCCACAATGAGGGGCCACTTCCCGCTACATGTGCGGTGACTGGCCCCTTATTTCGGGTAGTTGCAACTGAGACGCGGGTGTCGAGCCAACGCGTCCTGATGCTGAGACGCGGGTGTCGAGCCAACGCGTCCTGATGCTGAGACGCGGGCTTCGGGCCGACGCGCCTTGTTGCTGAGACGCGGGCTTCGGGCCGACGCGCCTTGATGCTGAGACGCGGGGCTTCGGGCCGACGCGCCTTGATGCTGAGACGCGGGGCTTCGGGCCGACGCGCCTTGATGCTGAGACGCGGGGCTTCGGGCCGACGCGCCTTGTTGCTGGAACTCTGCTTTCTTAGTAGCTTGTCTGTTGGATATTTTTTAGACAGCCTACAGAACCCCCTCCAAAGTTTTCGATATTCCGCAGTTAAATGGGACGGATTTCGGAATACTTTTGATTTTGCCTTTATGACTGGACTATTAATGCTCCGGGTTTGATCTTATCTGGAGTTGGCCTTTGTGAGTGTACTGTTGAACTCTTTGAAGCCATCAGAGTTGATCGTGTTGAGTGTCTAGATGCACAGTCTAAACCTCCCCGATCGCTTTTAGTCTGTCACGAGTGCGCTTTTGACCAGGAGTGGTTGGCCTTCTGCTTGTGCCAGTGTACTGTTGAACTGATTTGCAGAAGCCGAACGCAGGTTCTTTTTGAAAAGCAGAGACTGCCTTAAAGACGCGACTGCCATGGGGTGCGTCTTTTTGGTGATAGGAACGCGACTAATATTCCATGAGGTAGACGCGATGTTTAGCCTGCTTGGGAGGACGCGAATTTTAGAGAGACGCGTCTTTTGGATGCAGACGCGATTTTCTGGACACAACGCGACTTTCTGGGTGCATTTATGGTGATGTTGACGGGGCATGTCCATCGGAGAGGCGCGTTCTTTGGGCGCGAATCTGTGCCATGTCATGATTACGCCACCAGCTGGCCTGGGGAACCGGAGAGGTTTTCTCCGTTAGGCGCGCGGATTTCTCGGTTCATTAAATGAACTGCTCCACGTGTCGAATGATGACTCGCGGCGGGGTCACGACGCATGATCTTCTCTGTTCAGAAATGATTTGGTGTACACGCGTCACGTGGCGACTCGCTGCGGCGTCTATCGGGCCACACGCCGCGTATCTTCGCGAATCTTTGTGCCTATAAAAGGCCACAGTTAGAGAGATTTGTCTTCTTCTATGAACGCGCTTACTCAGAGATTTGAGAGAGTTCTTCTTCTCCATTACTGCTCATCCTCTTCATTGACCTCTGATCACCAATGGCACCAAAGGCCAAGCCGACCGCGTCGTCCTCCAAGGCGACCATTGCCGAGGCCCAAGGGGGCGCTTCCTCCGTGCAGGATGTTTTCCGAGGTAAAGATGCCATTTTGGCTAAGCTTCACCGTTACTGGAAGTTTTTTAGAGAACCCTAAAAAAAACTCTTAACACAGAATATGAACCGGTTTGATTCTCAGATGCAGTCTCGGACGCGGTCTTTGAGTTGATAACCGAGGCGCGGGTTTGATGACCCAACGCCAGTGAACTCTGCACTTCGGGTCCTTCACTTGGAAATTTTCTAACTGTGAAGGATCTGGACGCGGTCTTGGTTTGCAGAACGCGGATTTGATCCTTGCGTTCTGTGCCACTTGACGCGGATTTGCAGGTCTGGACGCGGGTTTTGATAACTTCTGCGTCCAGTATCTCTTCTGCGTTTGGGTCATGAACACTTAGCATTTTTCCTTGCTTTTAATGAAGTATCTGACTAAGTGTCTTTTTCTTTTGCAGTGCGACATATTCCCGGCTCGCTCGCCAAGACACGCCACTTTGGTCATGTAGGAGGCGCCGACCGGGGCTTGACCTTCGTGCAAAGAATGAGTGTCCCAGTGACTGCTGACCAGTCGCCAGATCGCAGGGAGAGGCTCTCCAATGTTGACAGGAGAACCTTCCGGGCGCTTATGACCGATGCCGCATTCAAAACGGATGATGGTGTCAGGCTGGAGAAGCCTGCCTTCTTCTTCGGGGATCACGTCCATGACGACGGCCGTCGCATGTCGGAAGGAACTTACAAATGGCTCCGTCAGATAAAGGGCGGAAGATTCTTTCTTCCGAATATGGAGAGGATGTTCCCGTTGTCCTACTTCCAACACATGTCCATCCCTCGGAAGATGGAATGGGACATTTCTCAATATGTCCCCGAAATCACCCTTGGTGACTTTGGCTTCCAGAAGGTAAACCGCTATGATAGTCATGACAGGTCAGCCGTCGGCCTGTTCCCTGCGTCGCGCAAGTCCGATGTTCCGGTCGGGGAGATACCACAGCTTGCCGCTACCTTCCTTAACTCGTTTATGGAAGCGGAGGGTGACTATCCTACCGAGTTCCGTGCGCATGGGTGGATCCATTCTACGGGGAATATTTGGTGGGGCAGAATGGTGGGTTTCGTCCTTATCGAACTCAAGGAGCTGCTAGAGCGTGTGGGACTGTACCCAGCAATCAGGGCCGTGCAGTGGGGTATCCCACCAAGCTCTCATAATTTCTTCGGAGTCCTGGAGCGATATAACTCTCTGACGGGGACATTCTTCACCCCGGTTGGAGAGATGGGCCTGGTACTGCACGAGCTGCATGAGGTCTCGGGGCTGGCGTCAGGGGACATTCCTTATGAGGAGTATGTCCCTACCACTAAGGAGCTCCACTTTTTGAAGGAGGAGTTTCCCGCAATATATGAGACCTACTGGGAGGTGATGTGCCACTTCCACATCTGCGGCCAGATAACTGCCTGGAGGTCAGGAGGAGTCAAGCAGTTGTCTTGGGCTTGTTATCTGTTCAACAATGTCCACAAGAAAGACCTCCCGATAATCCGACTGGTTCCCAGCTCCGATAGGGAAATTGAAGACAGGATCGACCAGGCTCCGAACAGCTTCTACACCACGGAGTCGAACGAGGACGGTTTCGACCCTGACTTGGTTTTTGAAAGCTTTCACCATCAAGCCCGGACTCCCATCTCTGATCGAGCACTGTTGGCGGGCTTCCTGATGTTGTGGTTGAAGAGATGTGTGGTGCCCACGCTGCCACACGAAGTTATTGTTACCGACGTGGTATACCCGGCGGTGCTCCTGGCTCATGGCAGCCCCGTATCCCTTCTTCCGGCCGTAGCGGCTGGCATTCAGAGTGGGCTGCGGGCGTTAACCAAAAGTTTCTGTGAACCCCCGAAAACTGTTGATTCCCATGGAAATCCATATGTTGACTCAGAGGGGAATCCAATGGTGAAGCGTCCCAACCCTCGGATCGAGCTGCCTTACACGTACCTCATGGCTTGGTATGTGATGCACTGCCCTTCCTTGATGACGGCGGCGCGTGGGGGTGCGGGTCATGTCCCATTTGTGCAGCGGCTGGAACGTTCGGAATGGTGTGACGCCTACATCTATTATGTTCGGAAGCGTCTATCAATCGCCACGAATTACCAGCTCAATCGCTGCTCTCCAGAGATTCCTGGTGTAGCTCTCGGGGAGCTGTCTGCTGATGTTGCTGGCCGGGATGGCTTCTCGCAACTGTCTGCTGGACTCTTCTGGTGGTTGATCAACATCCGGCCAGGATATGTGCTGTTCCGGCAAGGGACTTCATGCACTATTGAGCCGTATATGCCGAGTCGCTTCGCCCGACAGTTCGGCTACGATCAACTCTACGTCGGTAATCCCAATACTCAACTTGCCTTCGAAGGTAATCTGTTTGAAGGTGCTCGGGCCTGGTACTACAGTGTGGCCGAAGGGACGGGAGCAACATTCCGTCTACCTATCGAGGGGCCCAAGTGCCGTACGAGCTTCAGTTTCTGCACTTGGTACTCCCAAGCCAACCAGACACCAGATTTTGTTCCAGAGTTCTCATGCATTGAGAGCATCAATGCAGATCTCGAGGCGAGGTCGGAGTCTGGTAAACAGACGAAACTCATCAACCAGTACCTGAAGGCTCAGAAGGAGGTTGGGAGACGATCGAAGAGGGAGCCCCCAGCAGTGAGGGCGGAGCCGCGACCGGCAAGGGCAGAGCCACGAGCGACAAGGGCGGAGCCACCAGCCACGAGGGAGGAGCCGCGGGCAAGGAGGTCTAAGCAGTTGGCGAGCAAGCGTCGTCGACGCTCTGCTTCTATTGCTGAGCCTGTCCCAAAGAAGGTTCGGAGGGACTTAACAGCTGAAGTCTCTCAATCCGGAGACATCTCTGCTGGAGTTGAGGCTCCTCCTGAAGACGTTCCTGTTAGAGTTGAGGAACCGCCAGAAGATGAAGATTTCCCAAGCTTGGTCCGTGCTCCTAGGTCGCGCAGCAAGACCGTAGAGGAAGGGGAGCTTGTTGACGAGTCCACCGCCGCCGAAGAGGACGAGTCACTGGAGGTCGACATAATGACTGGAGGGGATGTTGAGATTGCAGGCATCTCAGCTCAACCCGAGCCTTTTCTGCTCATGAAGGGAGAGACGAGGCACAGCAGCCGGGGTCTCCTAGCGTCTTCATTTCTAGTCCTAGGGCAGTTGATCCTAGTCCTACCACTGGGGTGATCGGAGGCAAGGCTCCTATTGCGGAGCTTCCTCGCGTTGTGCTGTCGTCTTCTTCGTTATCGGGGGAAAGCGCCTTTGAAGACGAGGTCGACTATGGCGATGAACCCGCTCTTCCTGATCAGAGCAAATTCTTCCACATCTCGGAGGCGGAAATATATGGGGGCGAGCCATCGACTGCACCATCGCTGGCGATTATCCCCGCTGAAGGTACTCTTTCCATCTTCCGTCCTAATTTCTCTTTACATATTTGAAGAGGATGTTCTAACATTCTTCTCTTATGTTGCAGGGTCGGCCGAAGATGCTGAGGCTACAACCTCCTCGCATATTGAGGAGATGGTGGTAGAGTTGACCCGGCCCAAGGGGATTGAGGTCTCGGCTGCTGAGATACCCTCAAAGGGGGCAGCTGTTGAAACTGGGGAGCCTTCCACTCTGCCAGAAGAGGAAGCAACCACTGAGGCTGAGGAGGCTCTCACTCTGCCAGGCGAGGAGGTTACTGCTGAAGCCAGGGAGAATTCTACCCCGCAGGATTCGACACCTCTGGACCTCCAACTTGGTAAGGCAGCTCTGATGCTTTAAATGTTTCGCTTTTCCATCATTGTGGCTGACGCTGCGATAACTTGCAGAGAGGACTGAGGGGGCTCAGGTGGAGAATCCGATGGTTGGTACCCTTCCAGAAGGCCATACAGCTCAAGTCTCGGTGGAGGTTTCTGAGGAGGTCGTGCTTACTACTCCCTCATTGGTCGTGGAGGCTCCTGTAGAGGTAGTACCTCCGGAAGCGTCAGCGGCCGGTCTAGCTCTTGCCGTCTCGACGGCCAGCACGACTCTTGTGCGAGAAGATCCGCCTTATATCCCCTATCCTGTGACAGAAAAGGGGTCGGGAAGCTTCCTAGGTGGTGAAGACATGGGGGAACTGGCACGTCAGATGGTGCAGCAATTCTTCGCTTCGATGGGATCATGTATTGATCTCATCTTACGTGAAAACAGCTCGTTCCAATTTGCCCAGACGCTTCTTAAAAATCTGGCCGTGAACGTCGAATTAACCGGAGGCCCTTCACTTGCCAAGGCGTGTCTACGGGTGGTAGAGCAACTGGGAGACTACCTGCAGGAGCTGGAGTCTTTGGAAGATGCTGGCTCTTTTAGTGAGGCCCAGGCCACCCTGACTAGGCTCCTAGCTGCTCAAGAACGAGAGCGACAGGAAGCTGAGGCACAAATCGCTGCTGAGATCCGCAACCTCGAATATTCCCAGGCTGAATGTCAGAAACTAGCTGGCGATTCAAGGGAATCCGAGCTTGTCATGCAGAGCACAGAGCAAGTCATCATCAGGGCTCGGGACACCATTGCCAAGGCAGAAGTTGTGCTTGCGCTCAATGAGGAAAAGCTTGCTACCATCAAAAAGCAGCTAGAGGAGCAACAAGCTGCTAAGGCGCGAGCTGAAGAGAGTCTGTCTCTACATTCTTCCAGGGTGGAATCTCTGCGAACGCAGCTGGCCGCAAGAAATTTCTTATCCGAAGAGGAGCTGCGGGACCGGGCTATTATGGAAGCTGAAAGGACGCGCCAACACGAGATTCACCGCCTTAGGGAACAAATCCGTACCTTGGCGAACCAGGACATTTAGCCTTCTTTTCTTTTCCCCCTTTTTTGTAAAGAAGAGGACACTCTGTTTAGAGTGTTTGTATCCACTTTTACTATTTATAATAAAAGTTTGAAAAATTTTGCTCCATCTTCTTTGCTCAGCTGTAGGCGAATCCAACTCCTTGGTAACTGGCTGTGAATATTAAACTTAGGTAAGACTAAGTTCTGTTAATGAAACGCGGCCTTGACTCTGAGTCTTCTTAATGAGACGCGGCATTGATCCACAAAGTGAGACGCGGCCGTCAGTCCACAGGAACTTAGATTTCACTAGGTTCTTTTGATGAGACGCATCGTCAATCTCAGATTGATACGCGGTCTTCTTGATGAGACGCAGCATTGATCCATAAAGTGAGACGCGGTCGTCAGTCCATGGAGTGAGACGCAGCGTCAATCACAGAGTGAAACGCGGCTCTGAATAACGCGAATCTGTCTTGCTAAGAAAGACGCGGATCGAGCAGACACGGGATACGCAGCCTCGAGCGACTTTCCCATCTGCGTTCAATGCAGCATGACTTAAAAGATTTTTAGGAGATCTTTGAACGTCAAGTCTTCACTGTCGATTGGGGTTCCGGGTCATCCGTTGCTTCCCAAGGCAGTTATCCACGCGTCGGCCTCTCATTGGATTCAGGGGTTAATGCTCTTGCATGCAGAACCGACGCTGGCGGTTGAAAAACCGGCGCACTTCGGCGGTTTCCAAAGCAGCGTTCCACGCGTCCGTTTTTGATTGGGCTTTGACAGTTGTGCGCGACGGTTCCGATTGATGCCCCATTAATGACAGTTATTAGGGACTGCCTATAAATAGAGTGCACCCTCTCCCTCTTCAACAATCCAACTTAGACTGTTTTCATTTGTTTTGCTCCGAGAGAAGTCTCGCCTTGAATTATCTTTCAGAGAACCGTCTTCATGGGTGAAGGTGACCCCGTGGATGAAGATGACCCAGAGCTCTCATGCCTCTGTTTGGTCTCTTCAGAAGGAATCCTCTCTCATGTCATCTTGCGCACCCGTGTTTGGATGCAGAGAGGCCAACTCTGGGCAGAGGTTTCTGCTGGTATGTCACCCCGATGATGTCCATAGCCTGTATTTTGGCATAGGCATCTGAATGAAATTCTGGTGCATTCCTATTCTGGGATTTGTGCTGGTGACTTGAACTTTTCTGAACGCGGGCTCTTGACGCTGGCTTTGCTCATGGCTATTGCCTTGGCGCGTTTCAGACCTGAATCTTGCAACTCCTGTTCACCCAGCAGAGAGATGGCAATTTTCGGCGTTTGAAGTTTTTCGCGTCTAGTACATTAGACGCGGGTGCAAACTGAGGCCGCGTTTGAATCCTGTGCGTGGCACAGTTTTGACTCGCGTCTGTTTCTGCCGACGCGGTGGTTTGACCGTGCGGGTTGTTCCCGCGTCTGAAGTCTTCAATGACTGCCGCGTCTGTCACTTAGTTTTCTTTGTTAAAGTATACTAAGTTTCAGATTTCTAACTCTCTTGTTTATTCTTTGCAGGTAGGCTTGATCGTCCTTTTTCAGGTTCGCTGGGCCCCGGAAAGAATATATCGGCTGGCGAACTTGCTCAATGTTCGTTTGTAAGAGAGTAAATTATGGTCCTCGTCGTTTGTAAGAGAGTAAATTATATCTCTGACGAGGACCCAAATCTCGCCAAGGTCTCTTCAGATCTCCTGCACCACTCTTGCCTGATGGCAAGAGATGGTCAGGGTATGCATGACGGCGATGAGGTTCCGGCGGTTGCGGTGGCGGAGAGGATCCTCTTCCTCTCCCATCCCAGAAGTGACATCAAGGACAGTCCATGTCCTTTGGATGGCCTGCGGGGGAAAGATCAACTCTTGAACGAAGGGTTGCAGGCTCTTCTGTTGCCACCGGACCTCAAGAACACCATTGCTCCTGGCTTAGTCAGCTAGGGCGCTTTCGAAGTTGGCGTCGTGCATCAAAGTGCAATCGGTTCCAACAGTCGCCACAATTTGGCACTTCTTCAGACATCATGCACTTAGGATCAGATGCGGCTTCAAGGAGTGAGTACGGCCTCAGAGAGAGAGAGGGACTTCTTTGTACTCCTTAATTGTAACACTCAATCTTATTGTATAAGAGAGCGTTTTGTATCACTTTCATGTGTTTGGATATGAATAAAAGTGACACTTTTCTTTTTGCCTCTTTCTGTTGTCTTGAATGTTTTGTTTTAGAAGCAAAAGAATGATTTTGGTGGACCCGCCACTTTATAAAAGAAAGTGACAGGGGGAATGCGTACTCCCAGAGAAGGTGAACTTTTGTCAAGTGTCTGGGATTGACTTGATTTAAGGTCAGCTGGAGAATTTGATAAAACATTGTCAGCGGTGTAATGTTAACCTAACAATGTCTTTAGGTGGACCTGTTATTCTGTTGAAGAGAATAACAAGTGAAACTAGACCCGCGAGGAATCTAGTAAAGCTTTTACCGTTAGAGGTGTGATATTAACTTAACGGGTTGGAGATAGTCTTGTCAGAAGTGTGGTGTTAACTCGACAAGGATGTGAGTCAGAGGTGTGATATTAACTTAACTCAGAATGTCACTGTCATAGGTGTAATGTTTAACTTAACAGTGAGGTAATGCTAGAGGTGTGATGTTGAACTTAGCATTGGTCATCTCGACTTAGACGAGGAAGTCGAGGAACGGTCACGGCCATAGGTGTATTGTTGAACTTAGCGATGACTCGGATGCTAGAGGTGTAGTGTTAACTTGGCATCATGCATTTCAGCTTCGATATGGAAGTCTGAAGAAAGGTGACTATCAGAGGTGTGATATTAACTTGACAGGCACTCGATGTACTGCTTAGAGGTGTAATGTTAACTTAAACAGTAGTTTGTCAGAGGTGTAATGTTAACTTGACAAGAATTGGCTCGTGATAAGAGCAATTTGAGGACCTGTCATTCTATTGATGAGAATTGACAAGTGGAATTTGAAATGCCAGAGGTATAGTGTTAACTTGGCAAATTTGAGAGCTTGTTACTCTATGCAGAGTTAACAAGCCAAGTTTATACTCAACAAAGAGTATTCATTACCAGAGGTATAGTGTTAACGTAGCAATGATTGCATTTTGTGGTCCTACCATTCTATGGACGAGAATTGGTAAGGGATTTTGGAGGAAAGAGTGGACTCGAGTCCACTTAGGATTTTTAGCAAACCCTCAGCTATCAACGGATTTGACATGCCTTTACCAACTACCGTTTGAGTTGGGCTAGCCATGCTATTCCCCTCAGCATGATGAGTTGTCGAGGATTTATGTCGGGCTTAAAGGCCAACATTTTCCTCTATCCTTAGCCGTCGAGGGCGTCGGATCAAATGGGAACGTGTCCCTTAGGATTTTTAGCAAACCCTCAGCTGTCAACGGGTTTGACATGCCTTTACCAACTACCGTTTGAGTTGGGCTAGCCATGCTATTCCCCTCAGCATGATGAGTTGTCGAGGATTTATGTCGGGCTTAAAGGCCAACATTTTCCTCTATCCTTAGCCGTCGAGGGCGTCGGATGTTTGATCAGAGGTGTACTTTTAACTTGATCAGAGGAAGAGTACTATTAAGGGTAGTATTTCTTCAAGAATTTGCCATTGATCGGCATCATGAGTGTATCGCCATTTGAAGTTATGAGGCGATATGACCCATTTGAGTAGACTGACTCTATCACAAATGGTCCTTCCCATTTGGGTTGAAATTTTCCTTTTGTCTTGTGCGTCATGACCATAGGTCTTCGGACGGCTAAGACAAGGTCGCCTTTCTTGAAAGTTCGCACTTTAACTTTCTTGTTGAAGGCTCTGGTGATTCGGGCCTGGTAGAGCTCGATTTGCTGTTGGGCTTGCAGACGCTTGTCGTCTAAGGCCTCCAGTTCCTGGAGTCGCTGTCGATGCTTCTCCTCTGTCGTCATCTCCGCTGTCAAGGCGACGCGTAGAGATGGAATTTGGATCTCCAGGGAAAGCACGGCTTCACATCCGTATACCAAGGAAAACGGCGTGGCCTTAGTCGGGGTTCGCACAGTTGTGCGATAAGCCCATAAGCATTCACCCAACTTGTCGTCCCAATCTCGTTGACTTTTCGAGACGAACTTTTTAAGAAGCTTGCCAATAGTCTTATTGAAGGCTTCTGCAAGACCGTTAGCAGCAGGATAGTATGCCGTTGAGGACACACTCTGGATTCTGAACTTCGCGCAGAATCTCTGAAAAGCCTGGCTGATGAACTGGGGTCCATTGTCATGGATGATACGCCGAGGCACACCGAAGCGGTAAATAACGTGATGTTTCACGAACTTGATCACGTTAGAAGATTTCACCTCTTTCAAAGGGATAGCTTCGGCCCACTTTGAGAAGTAATCGGTTATCGCTAGAATGAACCGATGTCCTTTCGATGATGGTGGGCTGATAGGGCCAACCACGTCCATCCCCCACATTTCAAACGGCCAAGTAGAGGTCGTAGAGTGGAGGTACCCTGGTGCTTGATGGATGAAATCGCCGTGTATTTGGCAGGCGTGACATCTCTTAGCATAAGCGACAGCGTCGGCGATCATCTTGGGCCAATAGTAACCCAACCTTTGGAGTCGATGTGCCAATTTCGGGCCAGGTTGATGAGCTCCACAAGTACCATCGTGGGCTTCTTTCAATACTCCTTGGGCTTCTTTTGATGAGAGGCATCGGAGCAGGATCCCGTCATGCGATCGACGATATAATGTTCGCGAAATCGCATTATAGTAGAATTTGGGGGCTTTCCTTCGAATGGCAGCCGCTTCCTTGGTGTCCTCAGGCAGGATGCCGTACAAGACATAGTCGATGTAGGGGAATCGCCAGTCTTTAAGCTCCAGACCGGTTGACACTTCAAGTGTTTCCTTGTCGTGATGGTCTCCCGTTGACCCTGGGCAGTCTCCGAGTGAAATTTTTGGACAGTACAGGTCGTGGCTGTAGACGAATATTTTCTCCATTGCTCCAGCTGGAAGAGCTAGGGAGGCTGCAAGGGATGCGAGTGCATCGGCGTGCGCATTTTGCCTGCGCGGTACATGGTCGATGTAGAAGTTTGAAAACCTCTCGGCCATGTGGATTGTCGCATTGTAATAGGGTACCAGATCTTCATGTCTGACCTCATACTCTCCGCGAACTTGGCTGACGATGAGTTTAGAGTCACCGTACGCCTCGAGATTTTTAACGCCAATCTCATCGGCGAGCTGCATCCCGATCAATAGAGCATTGTACTCCGCCACATTGTTGGAACAAGGCTCCGTTAGCGAGACAGCTCGGGGGATCACATAATTTTGTGGGGAGACAAGTACTACTCCTACCCCCGCTACTACGTGTCCCTTTGGGCTTGTCCTTGATGCACCGTCGAAGAAAAGTTGCCATACTTGACTTTCGAACAACGTCTGAGTCAGGCAGACTTCGGCGGCCTCGTCTGGGAGATCCTCATAGAGTTTGGCTGCCCTCGGATCTGGGTGTTCAGCTAAGAAGTCCGCCACCGCTTGTCCCTTAATAGCCTTTTGTGGCAGAAAATGCATCTCATATTGTGATAGCAATATGGCCCATTTTGCCAGCCGGCCATTTAGTGAAGAAGGCTTTGTCATAAGTAACCTCAAAGGATTGACTTTTGATATGACATTTATAGTCTGGCCTACCAGATAGTGTCGCATTTTCTGAATGGCGAACACTAGTGCCAAACATTCCTTCTCGATCGGGTTGTACCGATGTTCGGCTCCAATCATTGTTCTACTCAGATAGTAGATTGCCTGTTCTCGTCCTTGTTCATCATTCTGAGCTAGTAGAGCTCCCAGGGAATGATCCATTGCTCGGACGTACACCAGGAAAGGCTTTCCGGACACCGGAGCTGCAAGAACTGGTGGTTGGGTGAGGTAGTGTTTGATTTCCTCAAATGCTTTTTGACAAGCGTCGTCCCAAATGAATGAAACACCCTTTTTCATCAGCTTGGCGAAGGGTTGGCATCTCCCGGAAAGGTTTGATATGAACCTGCGGATGTACGCCAATCGTCCTTGTAATCCCCTGAGCTCCTTGAGGCTTCTGGGGGGTTGCATCTCTTGGATAGCGCGGACTTTTCTGGATCCAAATGGATTCCTGTGGAAGTCACAACAAATCCTAGGAATTTGCCACTGGCTACCCCCAGGAAGGATTTGGTGGGGTTCATCTTCAATTGATGAGCCCGCATGATGTCGAAGACCACCTTCAGGTCTGCTATGTGATCACCTTTAGTGCGACTCTTCACCGCGATGTCATCGACATAGCATTCCACCGTTTTCCGCATTTGCTGATGGAAAATGGCGTTCATGGCCCTTTGGTATGTTGCCCCTGCATTTTTCAGTCCGAAGGGCATGACGGTGTAGCAATATACCCCTAGAGGAGTCCTGAAGGAGGTATGCTTTTCGTCATCGGGATACATCTTGATTTGATTGTATCCTGAGAACCCGTCCATAAAGGACATTCGCTCGAATCCACAAGTATTGTCAATCATGACATCTGTGATTGGCAATGGGAATTCGTCTTTGGGGCAGGCCTCGTTTAGATCACGGAAGTCGATGCAAATCCGGATCTTCCCATTCTTCTTGGCGACGGGGACGATGTTGGCTACCCAGTCGGGATGTTGTTCTTCCCGGATGAAGCCAGAATCGATGAGCTTTCTGACTTCTGATTGAATTGCCTCCATTATCTCTGGACGGAACCGTCGCTGCTGTTGTTTAACAGGCTTCATGTCCGGATTGATGTTGAGGCGATGCATAGCCACTTGAGGATCAAGTCCAGGCATGTCCTCATAATTCCAGGCGAAGACATCTATATACTCTTGTACAAGAGATATTAGATCCTTCTTCTCTGGAGGCGACAGGCCGTCACTTATGAAGATGGGCTTGGGGTTGGTCTCATCTCCTAGGTTGATCTGAACAACCTTGTCATCTGTGGGTGGCTCACGCTGTTCAAAGCGGATATCCCAAAGAGCATTCAAATGTTTGATCCAAGGATCTGTATCAGGTTGGATCATTTCTTCAACTTCATCTTCCAGATGGCCTGTTGAAACCATGTTTACTGAAAGCCCTTTGAAGATGTTGCCGACACTGACATCTGACTCCCATGATGACGTGTCTGAAGAGTAATCGTTGCTCGACGATTCTTGAGAATCAGAGGCTGATGGGACCGGAGTTGATACATAGCCCAACCCCCTGCGCGTCCGATGATAATAATCGGGGGCCTTCCCTTTTGGCACAAAGGATCGAAGTAGCGTCCTCCTTCCTTTGCCGAAGTTCAACCCGGGCTTGTTGGTTAGATCGTACCCCATTTGCTTCATCATTCTGAGTGCTTTCGATTCATAATGGTCGAGCTGAGGGGATTCCTCCTCGCTTTCCGATTCTTCGCGGGGCATCGGTTCAGACGAGATTCGCCCGAAAAGTATTGGTCTTTGGCCTTTTCGTCTTGCCGAACCAAGAATATAGATTCCTGCGCATCGCCATTATCCTGATATGTCCCGAAAGATGATTTTACTGGTACATGCAATGATGTCAAAGCATCCATTGCCGACCAGATGTCATCGTCTACGTCGGTAGTAGTATCCGACGGTATTGAATCGGATGCACACGCAGAAAAATATTCAAAGTCTAGACTTTCATTAATATACCAACCGCCTGCATCGTCGGTGGTATTATCAACATCGAGCTTATTAGTGCTCTTTACAAGTGGTTTTAACTCCCACAGGCACTTTTCTTGCTCGGGCTCAGTGTCAGCCTCATCCACGGATCCTGATATAAAAGGGAATCCGTGAAATAATTCTCGACTCCCTTGAACGGATACCTTTCGGCAACCAACGTTTGCACCTTCCCACTCGCGTCAATGTATTTCATGACTTGGTGAAGAGTGGAGGGAACGATGGAGTTGCGGTGGATCCATGGTCGTCCCAGCAGCAGATTGTAGGAAGTGTCGGCATCGATGACGTAGCACGTCACCTCCGACTTGAGGCTCCCAATCTGGCACTTGAGCTTGATCTTCCCCATCGGACGGGTGTCGTTGGCATTGAACCCGTAGATGGTCGTCTGTGTAGGGCTCAGACGGTGGGTAGGGATGCCGAGGTGTTGCATGACTCGGCGGGGCATAATGCTCAATGCGGACCCTGGATCTACCTGAATGCGGTTCACCTCAGATGATCCGATGTAACCTGTGAAGTACAGGGGTCGATCATGCTTCCCTTTCACCTGCATATCATCTGCCGTGAAGGTGATGCAGGGGGCATTCTGGGAAGCGTGGAGGCAATCCTCTACATCTTCCTCCTTCGGCACCTGGGTCATGAAGACCTCAGCATTTGCCAGAGCTTCTTGCAGAGCTTCCCTGGTCGACTTTGATAGTCTAAGAAGTTCATACAAGGTAATGCGTGCCGGAATGTTGGCCAGCTGAGCCAGGACATCAAAGCGGTAAGGTGCCGAAGACCCTTCCGCGATGCCTTTTAGAAGGGCTCGAGAGAATCGAGTCTCCTTCTGCTTCTCCACAGGTGGCTTCGTGAGGGCCTAGTTGGCTCTGCAGCCGGTTGCGGAGGGTTTACCGCCACTTCGCCGTACTGCTTCAAGTAGGGTTGACCCGAACGAGTTCCCGTCGTTGGTTGGTTGGGCTCTGCGGCCAAAACTATCGTTTCCTCCTCTGAGTCGGTCAGTGAGGGAACATCATCCTCTGCTTCTCGGGAGGGGGCACATACCACATGGCAGGACGAAGCTTTTGCCTTGCCTTTGGACTTCCTGTTGGTCACAGTAGTCCACTGTTGTTCATCGACGAGGTCAGGGTGGACCCACATGGTTTCCCCCTGAGGTGTAGGGACGGCTACCAAGCCCTTCTCCTGCTGCTGGTGAGGGTCTGTGTTGACCACTCTTAATTCTCCCCTTGGAATAGGAGTTACCCCCGCAGGCGCTGGAGGTTGTCTCCCGAACTGGAGAACCGACGTCACATTGGCCGTCACCTTCTTCTGCTCTGGTCGGAGTTTTAACACTTCCGCGTCAATCAGAGCCTGAAGAATGTCCTTGAAGACGTAGCAGCTTTTGGTAGGATGTCCCAACATCCTGTGGTACATGCAGTAGTTGGGATTGTCAGTCTTGCCGACTTCTTCCGGGCGCCTAATTTCAGGGAGCTTCAGTCGACTGCTCTTGTTAAGTAGCTTGAAGAGCGAATCGACGTGTTCCTCCTTGAAGGAATACTGCTTGTTGGGGCGTGGCTGGCTTGAAGAGCCACTTGCCCTGCCTGTTTGAGGTTTGGTGGGAGATTTGGTCTCCGTTGCCAAATTATCCTTCCGCTTCGTCTGGAGGGAGGTGTCTGGTGCCGGTGCACGCCTTGTCGACCTTTCCGGCCGCAGCTTGCCTTCCTCTGCCTTGACACGGGCAACAATCTCCTCAGCCTGTTCACCTTGTTGGACTAACTGCTTCCAGGTGCGGCTTTCAGCAACTCCTATTTGAGCAAGGAGTGAGGTTTGGAGATTGTGGCGGCATGTTTCCACCAGGGTGGCCTGGGTCATACCGCTTGGGCACCGGAGTGCCGTGTTCCGAAATCTTTCCACGAAAGATTTGACGGACTCCCCTCTCCGCTGTTTGGTAGCTAAAAGGGTGGGCATCGTGACTTCGGAGTCATCTTCGAAGAAGCGTGTCAAGAACAGCTTCTCTAGATCCCCCCAGTTCTTGATAGAACCCTCCGGGAGCTTCATAAACCACTCAAAAGCCAACCCTTTCAGGGTGCCGATGAACAGTCGCGCCAGGATGGCGTCATTATCTACTACATTCCTGGTCTGGGATTTGAAGTAGTAGATGTGCTGTTGGGTGACCCCTTCCCGTCGAATGCTTGGAGGGTTGGAGCCTTGAACTTAGGAGGGTATGGAACTAAGTCCCACTCAGCCGGATAGGGCCGGACCACTCCAGCTTCTTGGAGGTCCTTGCGATTGGCAAGGGCCTCGAGGCGTCGTTCCAATTGACTCATCCTCTTAGCATGAGTCTTCTCCTGGTCTTGGTCGCTTCTTGCCTGCGACGAGGGCTTGGACACATCCGAGGTAGATCGTCGTGTCTCGTTGGAAGGTTCGGAGGGTAGGCTTCCTCCCTTTCTCCCTTTCTCCTTCGGCCGTCTAGGAGGAGATTTCGCTCTTTCTTCAAGCAATTTCTCAAGCATATGCTTGAGGGAGTCAATGGATCTCTGTTGAGAGGCGATTATATCCATCTGGCGCTTCTGCGTCTGCTCTAAACGCCTGGCCGTCTCCTCAGGAGTGTCTGCCATGTAGGCGGAAGCCTCCTTCTCGACGGAAGAGTTTGAAGCCTGCGACTCCACTACAGCGGAGTGAGAATCACCCATTCTAATGTCGCGGGCTAAAGCATTATAGTCAATTGGGGGAATGGCCCCCGTCCGGGTGCGAGTGTGTTGATACACCCCTTCCGGCTCAGAGTCAGATTCCTCTGAGTTGACCATTGGTTGTTTTCCCTTGCTTCTGCTAGTCATGTTTGCAGTAAGCTCCGGGTATTCAACATTCGAAAGGTTCTCCTTCTGTGGGAGCGTCTTCTTTTGGCTGACGGGGGAATCAGGGTCAGCTGTCTGATTAAGGACTGCTGGTGCATGCCTGATCCATAATGGCATCCAGAGAGCATATGGATGAGCTGTTGACAGCAGCATGACGAAGTGGCTTGATTGGCACTTCTTTTCCTTGTCAAATAATCCCTCAAATCCGTGGGAGGGGGACTAAAGAGACTGGTCTCGCAACGTCGAAGGCGGGAGACAGTCATGTGCTGTTCAGCCTGGACGCGGACTTCAGGGACGCGGCTCTCATGACGCGGCTGTATGACGCGCACGCGAGTCTCGCGTTGCTGCCTGATGCGTTTGGGCAGAGTTGCTTGAGAGAGAGCGGGCTGCTGGGCCCCATGCCTACGAGTGCGTACTTCCCGCGTTTGAAAAGACGCGGAGGTTTCACCCTGGCGTTTGATGAGTTGGTCCTCAGAGGACTCAACTTGAGGAGTCTCGCGTTTGGGTCGCCAAACGCGGATCTCACGCACTGGACGAGGTGCGGGCAAGGCATCAGATTGTACGCCGCGTCCACCCCCAGTCAGACAACCAATGGTTCCGACTTGGAGTTGACGCGCGCGTCTCCTCTGTCGACGCTCAGCATTCCGGTTGCGTCGTGGAGGAGGGGAGAAACCAACAACCTCCTGGTTTACAGAACCAAGAGTGTTCACCACGCGGGTCTCCTGGGAGACGTTGACGCGGGTATTCTGCGCGACGCGGTTGATCGCAGCAGCAGTGGTGCCTGGAACCACGCGGGCCTTCTGGGAGGCGTTGGCGCGTGTGTTCTGTGCGACGTGGTTGATCGCAACAGCAGTGCCTGAGGTCACGCGGGCCTTCTGGGAGGCGTTGGCGCGTGAACTTGTCTTGGCACAGTGAGCATCGGCACCCGGCAGAGCCTCAGATTGGGCTTTGGGTAGCTTTTCAGTTGAGACCCTGCGGCAGACGTGGGTCTTTGGGCTCTTGAAGCCAGAAGAGAGGAACTCTTCATACTTCGCCTGGTCGAACTCGACAACAAGCGTTTCGACCATCTTCCCCTTACGGAGAACATCATCCTGCGCCACGATCTGTTCGTCAGTGACGAAAGTAGTCCCCAGCGGAGTCGCCATCTCTTGTTTGACACGGAAAAGGGGTGGCTGGTGTAACGTTTCCTTGAATCAGATGAAAAAATTACAGCCGGCTTAATCTTCCGGTTACAAGGGAGGGGGAATATTGAATCTTGAATTCCCCTTTGTTTAGTGCTGGGTTCTTCGGGTGGCGGTGGAGAGTGAATCTTGTTCTCCGTTGACCAGATGACCGTCCTGGACCGTCGAGGGATCTTCTCCTTGGCAGGTAGAGGGAGTAACTCAGCTCCGTCTACCAAAACTCTAGAAGAGGAGGTAGGCGAAGAGCAACTTGTACGTAGCAAGCTGGCTGAAGAGTCGAGCTCTCTCTCTCTGTGATGATCTCTCCTCTTTGCCCGTCTCTCTCTGTGTGTATGTGTGCGCCCGATAATTGTCCTCCCTCCTTCAATAGTGACGGGACTATTTATAGGGTTTTTAGGGGGTGATCGTGCCCCCTGAAACGCTCCACAATGAGGGGCCACTTCCCACTACATGTGCGGTGACTGGGCCCTTATTTCGGGTAGTTGCAACTGAGACGCGGGTGTCGAGCCAACGCGCCTTGTTGCTGAGACGCGGGCTTCGGGCCGACGCGCCTTGATGCTGAGACGCGGGGCTTCGGGCCACGCGCCTTGTTGCTGAGACGCGGGGCTTCGGGCCGACGCGCCTTGTTGCTGAGACGCGGGCTTCGGGCCGACGCGCCTTGATGCTGAGACGCGGGCTTCGGGCCGACGCGCCTTGATGCTGAGACGCGGGGCTTCGGGCCGACGCGC